>JAZDUA010000832.1:0-182500 GCA_038098605.1 Gryllus longicercus | reverse complement strand
GTTTAAGCAAAACGTCTACTTCAGTGAGATGAATGGATATTGAATGACAATGGAACTAAGATGGAAAGAGAAAATTGTAAACCATGGAAAACCTGCTACGAAGTACGACACATGTTACGTGAGTTGACACAGTACCAGAAGATCGGTCTCTTCAGCATCTTCTTTTGTTCTTTGACTCTCTCTCTCTTTCTTTCTCTCTCTCTCTCTCTCTCTCTCTCTCTCTCTCTCTCTCTCAAAAAAAAAAAATGAACAGATATGCTGAAGAAGGCCTCTGCGGCAGGAATCAATGAGTCTGGGCTTTTAGGGAAACGCCCTGTTCTAGGTAGGGTTGCCACAAAGGCGAGAACTGAGACGAAGACCGCTCTGTCTTCCGCCTGAAGACATTAATTTCCCCTGCAGGAAAAAAAAAAACAGTTTGTTCCTGACAGATTCAATTAATCCACAAGACTTATTTATCATTTCATATTTCCAAATGTTCAAATTAAGGATATTGGTAAAGAGGCATTTTTGGAATGTATAAGGCCTGCCCTGGGCAAGCGAAGATGGCTCTGGTTTCAATCCATCGATTCTCCTCCTACTCTGGTAGAAAATAGCCACTTCGCAAGACCGCAGGACGACCGGTAGCGTAGCGTGATTATATTTTCTAGATATGCTCGGAACCAGATCTACGCATATCAATAAATAGTATTTTGAGATGAACTAACTTTATTAGTCCTCCAGAGAAATTGGAACTCCTCAACTCTTCTGAATTTCTTAAGCTGGTTCCTTGCATCGTTATATACTATTTAAGAACGATGTGTGTATTCTAGAATATTCTAGGCAAAACTCGGATCTCTCTCTCTCTTTCTCTCTCTCTCTCTCTCTCTCTCTCTTTTCGCGCCCAAGTAGACACCTCGGTGATATTGCGTTAACCTAAACCGCACATCCGCTGCGTTGGCGAATTGATAATTAGGCCAGTTCCAATGTCCGAAATTTATTTTACTGTTTGCAAAAATAATTTAAATAAAAATAGAACGAAATGCGGGGACGATACGTTTTTTTATATAATTATTAACGATTTCATTTTTTACGCCCTATTTTCTTACTTCCACAAGAGTCCTTAAGATATAACATTATATTTCATTATAGTAATTGTAAATAATTTATTTTCGGATACAAACAAACTTCTGATAATCAATCTTCACACTATCTACAAGATATTGCTCTCCAAAAGTGCGAATTAAACGAACTGTACTGTTCCGATTGTTCATAATCGCATTGCTATCAGCACACTGATGTTTCTTGTCATCTTTATCCCCGCCTTGAACTGAAGGTTCATTCCGATAACTCAGCTGCATGCGCGCGTGTGTGTGTGTGTGCTGTTGGCATGGGTTGGTATCCGACACAAGCCCCGAAGCTTCTCGTATTGCTCTCGGTATGTTTGCGATTCGCAGTCAAGTAGTGCGTGAGCTTCGAAAGCTGCAAACGGCCAGAGCCATCGTAAGACTGTTGAAGACATTCGCAATCGCGCGGGACCTACACGACCTAGGACACTAAGGTTCACTTGAGAAGCGTGGTAATTGTGCGTAGGAAAATTATCAATAAATACATTATACAAAGGAAAGAAAACAAGTTGTTTTTCTCGCTATGGAGTAGAAAGAAAATTATGTAATGCAGCGCGAAAAAACGACCCATTTTGGCAGAAAACCTAATTACAGGGGTCTGGTGACGAAACAGTGGGCAAATCCAGTTGCTGAATTTAGAAAAAAATCCTCTTTTTGATTAACTATTGTTTTTGGATAGAGTAATGGACGTTTAAAATAATCAAGTCTCACGTTCGTTTAAAACGCTGATTTTTCGAAAGTTGCTAAGCTAAAATTTCCTACAACTTAAATATTACCGACAGACCTTTTTTACTTCATTAAATCTGTTTCTTAAAGATACATTTTGAAATAAGGTCATGTACAATTTTTCGAAAATTTGAGTACTTTAGCGAAATTTTGCGTGAAAATACAGGCGAGAAAGTATGTGCTGTTTTAGCATTAATTTTTCATAAAGTGGGTAGGATGACTCATGGCAGAAACGTTGCCTAGGATGCTGCGAATTTTGGGCTGCCATGATTATCATAGCTATCACGAGATTTTCTCACGTCAACTGGGAAGGTCAATGTCCATCAATCGCAGATGCGACTGAGAACAAATATATCAGAGTACAAGACTAGAGCTTCCCAATCGGTCAAAACTCAAATATGCGTTACAAAATCCGCAAGCATTTCGAATTTAAAATGAATTTGAAAAATCTTAACATAATCCTATTTAGTACATTTACAACACTCGACAATTGATTCATTTATTATAATACTTTTAGAACAGAGCCGTTATATTTTGGATGAGTTTCACTCTCTTACAGCAGTAAAAAAAGTTGTAAGGGAATGAACAGAGACAATTGTGCGATAAATTCTCATGAGTTTCCAATGTTTGCATACGACACAATCACAATGGTTTTAAGGTTGCGAGAGTTCATTTAAGATCGTCATAATTTGAAACAAAAGGTTGGGAACATATGTAGTACGGAATAGCGAATAACAAGTGTATTTGCGAATTAGCGCTCTAAGAGCACATCTATAATGCGACCTCTAAATAGTCTCATCTCCGTGAGTCATCCTTTCCTGTCAACACATTTCACACAAGAGGCTGCCCGCATGAATCATTTGCGGAGCCATATCATTACTCTTCCTCAGATGCTTCCGACTGAGGCGGAGTTTCCCGGTGATTCATGCGACACTTCGTAAACATTAAAAGCAATAGGCTGGATGCTAGCTTCTTTACACAGGAGATACATTAATACATTTAATGAGAAATGTAAATTCAAATAGTACGAAAACATTTTCTGACTAGAGGTGACACTCATACTATTTACATCAACAGTTTTGTGATATTTAAAGAGGAAATTTATCCCAATTAGTAAAATGAAGATGGCTTAAAATAATGGTTCGCACACTTCCGTTTAAAAAGAAATTTGGGAGGTCCAATGTTTAGATTCCTATGGAGTTGAATTTTAGAGAATAAAAATCATCAATTTTAAAGAGCTGGTTTGACTGGTTGTTAACTTGGTTTCTTCAAAGGTGTTTAATAAATTGTGTGATATATTTACAACCATGAGATGACAAGTACGTTTATGGGGAAATCTGCAGAGCAGGAGTGATATTTAAAATCGATCTCTAAGAAGACTGAAATACGAAATCGGAAATTATTACTCGATATTAATAATTATACATATTCATCATCAATATAATAATTTCATTCCCGGTACACATCCAATTCGATTCGATGTATGCCGAGACATTATGCATTCCAAGCCTTTTCACACCGCTTTGCAAGAAAGCAGTGAATTCCAGACGCTGGACACCTAAGTCACTGCATTTTTCTCAACTCTCCGTGGAGCTCGTTGTATTGAAATCTGGATGCGATAGACCACTAGCATACCCTGTACCCCGGGTGGCGCTCCCCCTAGCTAGGGGAAGGGGGAACCATCTGTGAGGTTGGTCAGGTTAGACGACGCACTTTTCATCCGTGGTTCATTTCAATTCAATGCCTTATGTGGCGAGACCCAATAGGCCGAGTCAATAGGCCTGTTCTTCCGTCTGACCACGCACATTTCGCTAAGCACCTTTCTCCATCTAGTTGAGAAATAAGGTATTCCACGGGCGACGAAACAGGCGATCTATGGTTGGATCAGTACCTTCTTGTAGGGTTGAGGATCTTTTACATGCTGTAAATCTACAACATGCGACAGCCAGCTTTCCCTCCGAAGGAAGGTAAACGACGGATTTTTTCGCCCTTAAAAATCCACGACTTCGATCAGGTTTGAACACGCAACCATGGGCATAATAGCCATACACGCTAACTATTATACCACTGACGCCGCTATGGTTCCAACGAGCCTACTCATTAGGCTCCCCCGAGTTTAGACACTCTAATGACCGAGTAAAACCGTCTGGGACCAACCAGATCCACTCGGACATGGGGAGTGAAGCACCCGCGCACCCCCGATTCCTCAAAGAGCTTCGTGCACTCTCAACGTGAACAACGCGAATGAGGGTCTGTAAACGCACTTCCGCCTAAACAGTTCACAGGATTTTCACCATAACTGACACCACTTCTCGATAGATCTTGCAGTCCCTCGAATTTGAAATTGATCTTCTCATATTTTGGGATATTTTTCATAGCACAATTTAAACATTTTCTAAAAAATGGCGCACAAAAAATTCCGGAAATTGTTTTCTCACCAGTCTGTACTGTGTTCTGCTGTGCTGAAATCGAATTTGAGATTTGCCGAGAAAGGTCGACTTCGCGAAGAAAATTGGAAACAACAGAAAATACTCATTCTTTTTCAGTTTTTCACTTTTTTCTCGACAACTTTGCACTTTATTGAAATTATCTCCATATACGCAATGTTTGAGAATACATGTAATACCCAACAAATGTATATGTTAGCTTTAATTTTTTAACATTTTTTTCCAGGCACTAGAGCACGCTGAAAACGGTAACTTTGTGACCCTCTGGCTACAAGGGAGAAGAGCCCTCTCCCGACCTATTACATCGGCACCCCGATCTAGTTTCACCAAATCGTGCTTGAAAGCGACGGCGCGCGAAAGAAGTTACATAAGGATTCCCACGACCGCGTCGCGACCCTTGGACGGATGGTTTGACGGATTGACGTACATGTGGGCGATGCGGTCATAGACGGGGCGTTAGGGGCTAGCGGTTGCTAGCATTGCTGCGAGCGATGGGCAGTGGGCCATGGGTGCGTTTCTTGGAGTCGCCGCCTTATTAAATAAAAGTTCCTGGATTTAAGGAAGTGATGCCCCTGATTGTGAACTCATCGTGTACTGGTGTAGGGCAAATACATGAAATAGCTTTGACTGCGCCAATGTGACCTGCCAAACACCAGTGTTCAAAGGATTGCCTACGAATAAAGGGCAAATGCCACATGGGTAACTTCGTCTTATGATTTTTGTGCATGTCCATTCACAAAAATGAATCATCATTGACCCCTCCACAAGCCCTAGAAGTTCGTAACCTCAATTCTGATATCATACTCTCCATGTACTATTAATTGTAATAAAATTATTCCATTCATGTTAATAGTGTAATGAAAGTTCCCTAATGTTATGAGTCCAAAGTACGTGTTATATTTTGTCCATATTAGAGGTCAACACAAATACGTCCTCCTGGAATAAAATCACAGGTTGGCAATGCCATGAAGACTGCCGACTTGAGAACACGGACAGAAATCAACAAATAGAAATAAAATATACATCTTGAAGTGAGGACGAAAAGTTTAATAGAACACTTTCGTGAGAGTGGCGTAACTCAGAGGAGAATTTGATGGAAGAAATGCAATGTCATATTGGCGATGTATTTGATTGAGGACAGTATTGCGAAAAATTAAATGGACTAGAACATGTGGGAGAGTCGATATAGTGAATTGTATACAGCATGTCCGGGAAGGAAACGTCGAAACTTTGCTTTTCAAGTTGTTTTGAGTAAAAAAATCTATTAACATGTAGTCAATTCTTCTTCTATTAGCGATATTCGCATGGTTAATTTTGTGCAGTGTAGAAGTGATTATAGACGTACTAGTTTTTCAGTGAAGACGGATAGCAGAATTTCTTGCTATACACTATTTCCTTGCTACCTACTTCAACAAACTTGTTCAAATCTAAAACATTACAATTCCATTTTCAAAAACATTTTAAAATACGTATTCAAGGTGAATGTTGTTCAATTTGTAATATCATTCTTTTAAGCACATACTTTACGCTATTCGAGAAAAAGTTTAATAAAAAATTGAGCCAATTTTGAGAATATTTTGAAAATGTTCTTGAAGCATCAAGTAAAGTATCCCCAACAATCAATACACGTTTCTAAGTCGGAGGGTGTCGAATTCATTTAAATCGAACGAATAATATCAATTTAGGAGAAAATCGGGTATACGGTTTAGGCCGGCAGCATTGACCACAGACAGATGGACAGACAGAAGTTTTGCCGTCAATAGATTTTTCGGTAACAAGGACACACAAAACAATGATTCTGATTACACAATGTGTAAGAGGAAGGCGAGAATGTAAACATATTGACAAGGGCGATACCACTTATTAAAACCTTTGGAATGCCAGCAACACTTCATCCTCCTCCCCCAACAGAAATAAATAAATGCAAGTTGTTACATAGGAGAAGGTCACAAAGCTTCACTACTGGAAACGAATGTTAAAATTAACCAAATATATATGCTATGATTAAATTTAAAAAATATATATTTCACCCGGGTTTTAATGAAGTCACTTTTATTTAACTCAGGAATGTGTGTATCAGTGTGTGTGTTTGTGTGCAGGAGGAGGGGGGGGGTCGAAAATAATCGTGTACCTGTATGTTTCACTAAAAACGTGTGTAAAAGTAGAAACACTTAGAAACCGCCTCCACGACGTGAAGTTTCATTTTGCGAACGTATAATTTGAAGGGCTTATTTGAAATATTTATGTTTGGTCATTTGCAGCGACCTTTGTAGGCGAATTTCCATCTTGTTTTGACTGTCTACGGAATATATGGCTACCCACTACATTATTTATTTTGCCATTTAGAAGAACGTGGGGAAACGAATAAAGGGGAATTTTCTTGACTTTATTACATCAAAATATTGCTTGAAGTATCTGCTATATCCCAATATAAACTAAATTATATAATTAAAACATACCCCTTAATACTGTTGCTTTTATACATCGTTTTTGAACGCCTTTGCTTTGCATCTTGCTTTATTGTACACATCTTGAAAATCAGTTGTTTAGATGAAAATTAAAAAAAAACTATATTTCTTGTTCTTGAAAATGTAGACGAAATAGTTGTAAATCGTACAAATGGAAATGTTCTGATATTACTTTCTTGCCTTAGTGTTAGAAGTCAAATGAGGTCACAAAGATGTCGAAATTGCCCAATCCATACAAATTTTGAATGTTGCGAGATTAACTCATATCTTATTTATCGAGAACGCGTAATGGGATATGCATTACAAATTCGACTGCAGGCAACATCTCGAAAACATGCGACAAGTGTCCCGTTCCTTTGGCCAGATAGCCAGCATCGTTCTGGGAAGTTGATAAGGCAGGTGCTTCGGCGAATCGTTGCGAGCGCTGGCACTTCCTTCTTTTATCGCGGTGACGTGCGTGGGCGAGCTGTGGGTGACCCTGATACGTAGCGCATAGTTGGAGAGGGAATGTTTGTAGAGATGCTCCGTACCTTATTTATGAGTACGCGATTAAAAAAGACCAACGATTCCTGTCTCGTAATCTTGCATTAAGATATTTTCTGTATCTCCAGCTTTGCTTTCGGTCACGAACTTGAGAGACAATTTCTTCATCTTCTTCATCTTCTTCAGCTTAAAAAAATCCATAATGCAATGAATAAGTAACAGCACCGACTCATTTCATTTTACGACATCAGCAATTTTTTAATACCATTATATCAACTATGCAAGGCTTTGGAAAAAAAATCCTGTATTCGCAGTGTCATGCAAACCACATTGACATACAAAAGTACCGGTATTCTTTGAAGTTGTTCTGAGGCAAAATAAATACTTTAGTGGGTAGGTCAAGTATTTCTGCAATCCAAAAAGATGAAAATTTGTCTATTAAGGCCCCTACAGAAAGCCAAACAAAAATATTGCAAATAAACCTAATACGGAACCCTTCAAAAATTATACGTTCGCAAAGTCGCCATGGACTGCGCGTGCTCTGGGGGCCGCTAGTATCTGTTATCGACTGTTATATCAATAATCCGTAATATAGATTCTATATCCAGATGGCACCATTGTATAGCCGAGAGTACTCTACGTTGGCAACGTTAGGCCATCAAGATAAGCGCATTCCTGTTACAATATAATTTGGATGCGTTCAATTTTACTAACAATTAAAAAATCATATCAAAATAGGTTCCAAAAACATAATGAAATATTTTTTTGAAATTTTAATTTTTGAAAATTTGAATTTGGCGACAAAAATAATCCGCAATATTTTTTTACGGTAAAATGATATGATTTTCGACCTGAAAATTATTTTTTCATAGAAAAGTGATTAACTTATTATGAGTTCACGTACAAATGACAAAGAAAAGAGTTATTAATTTTTTTTCAATATGACACCCCAATTAGAGAAACCTAAAAAAATCAGTAGTAAAGAACCACTTAATATAGATTTGTAGAATTTTTTGAAGGCGTCACATCAGAAATAAAACTCAGAAAAATACCGAATAATAATTTAAAGTTTTTTAAATTGAATTTTCCGCCAATTTTTAAAAAACTCTACCAAGCACTTAAGGATGCACACTCTGTCTTATAAATTTTTCAGAGTTTTATCTCCTAGTACTGATATGAAAAAAAATCAAAAACAGAAAATTCGTATTTTATCTGATATTTGCAAAATTATCAGGCTGTCGTTCTGAGATTTTGGGAAAATTACTTTCAAAATAACACTAAACATACTCTCTATTCAAAATTGAATTAAGCTTGGGGGGCCTTCCTACACTTCTACAATTTCATTATTGAAGATAAGAGATTTTTACTTTCTCGTTGGCGTACTGAAGAGAAACTAATGTAATTCTGAAAAAGAAGAATTTCCGAGATTGCACGGAAAGTTTTGGGGGTTCCTTATACCGAAACAGTAATTTTTTCAAAGACATCTGCAACAATAGCGCCTAGTCGGGGTGGCTGACCCTCTTAGACACCATTCATCAATTTTTCCCTTGAACTTGAGAAAGATTCAAGCATCTTTTCTACATACATGGCGAACGATAGGGTTGGGGTTGGAAAAGGAGAGCATTAGGGATAATTCAACCACGCAACTTAATTCATAAATGAATCCCAGTTCATAGCACACACGTTTATAGAACCAGCAATCTACAATAGTGACACACAATCTCTTAGTTCACTGATGTGAACCACAGCGTTGTTGCTACAACTGGCATAGAGGTTTGGCATTTCTGAATCATGATTGTTGTATATGACGAGGTATCTCAAAGTAAGATGAATATGGAATGCAGCAAAAAGGAACCAAAGCGACACTTGTAACAATCAAATTGCACCACTTTGGGAGCAAGCGCCACAGGTTAGTCTCTCGAGGCTTACCAAACCGCGCACAGAAAAGCCCCCAAAATGAATATAATATTGCCCGACAGATCTGGCCGAATTCCAGACCTTGTGATTTTGAAACATATTTTCATTTGTTGAGTAACTTCATATAAAGCCTTCACATAATAGGACATTTTCAAAATTTTCTAAAAAAAATTCTTAATTTTTTCCAATTGTTTTGTTTCAATAGGGGCTTGCATACTTATGAATACGATAAATGCTTGATTTCCACTAAAATATAAGATTTTTGGAAAATTTCGAAAGTGGATCCGCAACTGCAGCGTCTTGAGATGAGGCGGGATCGGTATCTTCCCGCATAGCACACGCGTATTCACAGAACAAAAACACTGGTCCAGTGTGCCCGGGCCATGCGACCTATTTCGAATTCTATAACAAGATTGCTGGTCTAGACGAGTTTGACGCCATTAAGTTTCACTGATCTTCCAGTCTGTTTTAAGTCTTTCAGTGCAAGACACTCTTTTATAACTTTGCCTCCCTTAAGCATTTTCAGATATCCTTAGACGTTACTTGGTATGCGGTCCTCACAAGCAGTCTTGTCTAACGTTTTCGGTTAAGTAACCAAAGTCCTCCGTCGCCGCCACCGGTCACGCAAACTAGGGAGGGAAACTATTTGACCATGGGTAGACTTTTGGTACCGCTGGCCGACAGGGTTCAGGTCACTCACATGCTTGGCATACTTTATTCCTTATTTTGTTTTCAAAGAGTCAACGCTCTTTACGCTTACGCGCTTATGCTTACGCTCTTCATTTCTATGAGAACAAAATTTCGATTTTCAAAGATACATTAGATACAGTGTGAATTAAATTTTCGTTATTGTTTTTGCACATAGCACCAATTGTTTTACTTTACAATTTACTTTCAGAAATAAATTTAAGAAGTACTAGCATGGAACAATGACACGAATGTTTATATTCAATTTGATGTCAACTAATGAATTCGAACGGCAGTTTCTGCTTATCAACCTGACAATTATTGTAAGGTCATAATGAGGAGATTTACACATTTGCAACATAAATTCTAAAATGTAACAGTATCTAGTACTAAAATATGTTCAAATGTATCCCATAGTTCAATTAAAAAATAACTTCTTCCTTAAAACCAAAAACTTCGTCTATTTGCAATAGAATACATTTGTTAATGAGTGAAAACATACAAGACGACTCGATAGCCCGGATCACCGACAAGAAATTCTGCACAGGTAAGTGTCAACTATGAGGAGACGAATATATTTAAACATTCACGTGTCCGCTATTTGTGGATTCAGTGCTCGTGGTGACGAATTGTAGAAGGGAAATATTTACTCTTGTGAATCTTTAAAACTGATCCTTAGCTGCTTACGTAAGATAGTCGTTATGGTATATCTAAATTTACCTGTCATGTGAAGTAATATTGTTTAACGATTGCAAGACATATTATCGACATTTGTAGCATCCGGCATGTGCATGTGTATCGAATAAAAATGAATCACTTTGATTTTTTTTTGGCATTACGTTGCATTATTACGGTGAGGTCTCCGTTTCCTGGGCGACTTGTTTCGATAGTCATTTCCAAATTAGGTTTTATTCAAAAAAAGTTTAATACTTTATTCAAACAGAAAATTAATACTGTTTATTTTTATAACGTGGTCCCAACATCTCAGATAGACGAGTTTTAGGCATACCTGCCCGCATGCCGAGAAGTTGAATGCATCATGCACACAGAGAGAACACTTGAGAAAACACGAAACTTTTGTTTAGTTTTTAATTGATTGTCCGAGAACCTCCCGTGGGGCTAACGATAGGCAAAAGAATCTATCAAGTATTTCCGTTGAAAGTAGCGCATCGTTACATTTCCTTCGCTTCCTGCAACGCACAGATGTCGCTAGCCGCAAGAGCATTCCATATATGAAATGTTACGATCTGGTGATGGAAAGAAAATGTCCGAAAAAAGGAGAAGAAGAAGAAGAAGAAGAAGAAGAAGAAGAAGAAGAAGAAGAAGAAGAAGAAGAAGAAGAAGAAGAAGAAGCTCGAAAACGAGCAGCAGCAACGATTCGACAAAGTCGGAGGAAACGGAGGGGATGAACGAGCGACTAGGAGGGAGGAGGCAACGAGAGAGGAATATGTGAAACTCCAGTGGAACAACCAAGTTATGACACTTGTTAAAGTTTGGATGGAAGACCATGGGCTCGGCCTAGCTACAGAAAATGCAGAGAAGACGGTACTCGCCTTCTGACACCAAACCAAATACCAAAGTTGATCCCTATGTCTTTCAATGCAGACTTTACCGGTACGAAGACCTTCGTTAAGTACGTGGACCTCACATTAGACTCTAATCTCACCATTGTCGAACATATAAGACGGGCGGTTCAAAAGGGTCTTGAGCACTGAGCAAGCTCTTAGCAAACGGAGGACCAAGATCGATTAAACGGCGACTATTTACGTCTGTAACTATCTCTATATCATATTATACTAATTAGATATATGAGCAGGTGCACTCGCAAAGCAATGTCTCAGCGCATCAACTGGTGTTACTGCAGTTCCTCTGACCGGGAGGTCTTACGTTCGAGTCCCGACGGGAGCAGGATTGACGACCTTAGCTTGTCTCTCATGTATGTGTTGTCACGGAGGACTTGGGTTCTCCTGACCCCAGTGCAGACGACCCCGCAAGGTGTGTTAG
The DNA here is from genome assembly GCA_038098605.1 of Gryllus longicercus. Lineage (NCBI taxonomy): Eukaryota > Metazoa > Arthropoda > Insecta > Orthoptera > Gryllidae > Gryllus > Gryllus longicercus. Next base: position 170,665 of record JAZDUA010000832.1, on the reverse strand, counting down.
TGTCTAGTGTATGGTAGTATACAAGTCCCATCGGGACGTAAAGGGTAACCGGATGTCGGCTGGAAAAAAAGGGGAAAAATGGGAGGTCGTAATACATTTTGAAATGCTTAATTTCTATAACGGATTGCCTTGGAATTCATAAAGAGTAATGATTTCTTTTTAAATCAGAAGCCAGTTTTACGATTCCTTTCCCATTCACAGCAAAAATCCAAATTGGTATTTTAAAACCCATAGATCTGCTATTAAACATATCCCGAGGCATTAAGCCATAGTCACAAGTTGCAGGAAATTATGAATTTTCAATTACGAATTTTCGAATTTGTACAAAATTATATTTTAAAAACTGAAACATTTATTCAGTTATATTTAATCAAAAAAGCTTCGTATTCCCTCTCACCACTGAAACTGTATTTTAGCGATTGCAGTTTCTCTTTTGCATTTCCATTAAGTGCAGCTTAGAAGTATGAACATTAAAGTTTTACCCTAGTTTACAATATCAAGCAGCTTCACGACTTCAGTCTGCTCTTCGTTAAAAAATACAGGGATTGGGTCTACTGAAGCTGGCTTATCAAGGTCTTCGGAAGCTATGCATTTCCGAAACCTTCAAGAGCATTATTCCAAGCCAGAAGAGCAAACACGCTTGGCCTTCGATACCGCGCACACCCAGCATCATAAGTTGGGGCATTCCGTGCACAGGTCTCCAAAATTCCCCACAAAATGCACAATCACGGGTCGATGGTCAAAGCCAGAACGTAGTATCGAAATATGGATAAGGTCGCGGGCGAATTACACAAGCTCATCAATAAGGAAGACGAAACGCTTATTATTTTTTTTGTACGATAGCATGCGAGCTGATAGAGAACACTACCCACGATAAGCAAGTGAGTTATGAAAGAGAGACTTGTGATATGTTTACGAGTTTCAAATAGATTCAGAATGTTAAAAGCAAGAGCAATTCACAATCGCAACTTAATAAAACTTCTAACGGGGATTGCGTGGTTTCTGCTCACGTTTCTGGACGTAACCGTTTCTTCGAATTACTTGTCGAACTACACCAACGGAAGAACGTAATTAGTCAAGCCCGTTTAAGACAGTCTAATAGAGGAAAACGCTACTACGATAATGAGATCTGCGGAGATTCCATACGCTAATGCACTTCCGAATATATAATGAAGTGCGAGGAGAAAACCAGGAGGCAATGGACTTTAAAGGTCGAGTCCTTGGGTTTTTGAGATTACATGAAAATCAGATACTTGCCAAGTGAGAAGATGTGCTAGTAATGATGAGAAAGGGAAAGCGAAAGTCGAAGATGTGCAGAGGCCCGTCGCCTGACGACTTAATCACCTTTCTAGGATACACCAATCACATGGTCACAGTGCAAATATAAAGGTGAAACGTCGAATAATGAAGAACCAAAATAAATACGAGGATAGAAGTATTAGAATAAAAACATGCTAGAAAAAACTACCCCAAGTATTGAACAAACGGCAAAAATAAAAATAAAAACTGGGTAATAAGAATGATAATGAAACCACCGCCCTTCATGAAACTTTGAATTTACTGAGCATCCAAATTTATCAACGAATATTTTCGTACAGGACAAGGTTTTACTCTTCAATAATATTCTTAAAGTAATATTTCGGTTCTACCATTAGAAATCCGACAAATTTTAAAGAACACAAAAATAATAAAAAACAAAAAAACAACAAAAACACACCCACACAAAATAATTCTGTAGCACCACTCGTTTACTATATTTTTACCTCCTCTCTAGGCGAGAATTAATCTCGCTTTTGAGCCAACAATCTAGTGCTACTGCCTTACCGTTTGAGTCGCAAGAAGAAGGATTTTTCGTAAATAATTAGCTGAAAAAACCTTACTCAAACGGCTTAATCTAACTGAACAAATTTAAAGTGTGCTAGTTGGCATACATATTTTGAAGGTCAAAAATGTTCATTGACACAGTAATTGCCTTTGGCTCATTCAAGGGGGTGGTGACTCATAGGGCTTCAGCCCGCCTCTCCGAAACTTATGACTTAAGACCAGGTTCCCGAGTAATTACATCTTTTCTTTGCTAACTTGAAACTGAATGAAAACTAGCAGAAATTTGAACCATGAAACGAACGTTGTTTTATTACTTGTTTTATTTTGCACGAAATTGCACTTTTTGTGGGTTACTCCACGAAATTGCATGTTTTGGGATTTTGCTAGACGAATTTGCAAAATTAATAGATTTATTGCGTAAAATATAATTATTATATTATTAACTTGTTTTAATTTAATTTATAGGTTTTCTTTAAGAAAACAAGTTTTCGTTACTTAACCTAGAGTGCATTCGGGTGGTCTGAGAAACTCTAGTGCCCCTTAAAATGTATCAATTCTGCATTTTGTTGCACTGAGAACCAATCGTCTATACCTTTAATAGGGTCTATTGTGTAATTAAAATTTCTCAGAGATTGCGGTTAGAACTGCCACGAACTCGGTCGTATGATCTGTTTAAATAAAATGTACAAACTTAATTATAATTAAAACACCAAAATCATAATATTTGAATAACCTTCACTTTCAAATCCAAAATGTAAAATAAGCTGATATGAAGATTAACTGAAGTTTTAAGCTACATAACACCGTTTTGCAAATTTTTGATATTTTTATTGCATGTTTTTGTACGTTTTGCTGTTTTTACTGCACATTTTCGACTGCTTTACAGCACGAAAAGCCGGTCTTTACTTATCACACGTATTAAACAATATAGCTTTTACTAATTTTCTAAACTAACGAAAGTAATTCAATATATTAATTGTTTACGCCTTAAATAGTAACTAGAAGTCAACAAATACATACATACAAATCAATACAATACAATACAATACATACAATGCATTTATATCCAACATAAGTGAAAAATTCTTTATAAGAAAATTCTAATAGTAGATATCCTTCAGGTGTAGTATCCAGCGGACTAGGTATTCTCTTTCAAAGGATTTCAAGTACTTCGCCGCAAAGAAAAAAGAAACATGCTGGGTGCGCCTGTGGTGATTAGAATTGTTTTCCCCGGTGAGATATGATATTCTTTGGCGGGAATCACCGCCCTGGGGAAACTCGCGCGCAGCACAGCGCGGCGCGGCGCGCAAGCGGACGCGCAGCGGGGCTCCACGCACCTCCCTTTCCCCTTCGCCCCCCCCCCCGGGAGACGCTGGTCGCTGCCCGCACCGCCGCGCCGTGACACAGCACTTTGGCGGGGCAGACCGCGGCCTCCGCTGCCGCCTCCGGCGTTGCGGTTGCTCCGCGTGCCGCCGCCGCGGCCTCCGGAACCTCCGCCCCCCACCCCCCACCGCTCTCGCATAGAATGCACAGAGGTCGCGAGCCTCCTCCGCCATCCGGACGCCCAGGCCGCGCCAACGCTCTCGCAGCTGCCGCAACAGAGCCCACGACCGCGCGGCGAGGACGGTGTCGACTCTGCTCTTTCCATTATTCGGTCGACACTTCTTGGTTTGACACGGTGCAGTTTCGAAACATTTAAAATTCGAAAGTCTTGTGTACAATACGAACGCCTCTCCAATTCTGATAATTCTACAATCCTGCCGCTTCTACCATCGACGCCTCTACAATTTCAACCCGTTCACAGTCCAAAAGCATCTTCGTTATCTTTGAGAAAGTCTCGGAAGCCGAAAATATACCTTAATGGAAGTTTTGGATTCGATCTATTTTTAAGATCGAATCCTTTGTTGGAGTAAGTTCCTTTGTTGAGCTAGTGCAAGTTGGACTGGTAAACTATAAAAAAAAACAGTGTTAGTATGTAAGTTTAGATTGTAAGTGCTAGTGCATGAAAATATTATAAATACGTAGAGTCTACTGTAAGTTTAGTTTGTAAGTAAGCGTTAGTAAGTTTAGATTAATAAAAGTGTGTAAATAATGTAAATAAGTAGCGTAAAATTGTAAGTAGATTATAAGATTAGTATAAGTTTGAGTTTAAAATCTAGGTTAGCGCCACCCACCCACATAACTGTGCAAAATAATATAAATAAAGGTCAATATAATTAAACAATTGAAAAGATTCTCGCTGAAATCTCCGTGTGAAAACAGTCTTCGGAGAAGATTTAAACGACGTAGCTGAACATATGTCATTAAAAAAAATACCTACATTTCACAGAAAGCTCTTCCTTTCAGTTTCTAATGGGCGACATTTGTATTAATTTGGCGTTCATTTTGTTTCTTTTTTCTGTTTGTAAGCCACACTCCCAAGAAGAAAGCGAATGATTTGATGGGATATAGGAAAGATATTTGCGATGATTGATGACGTAATTTGCAGTTTCATTTCTTATCAGATACAATGGCCACGTTTTGACTTTAAATATCAACCCTTAGTAACGTTTATGAATAAACGAAGACTATTGCCGAAACCAATTACAGTACATCATCTGTTGACGTACCAATGCATGAATCAAAATTTTCTCTATACCATATTATTTTCCTCAATGTTTCCTGAAATTTAAAGTAGTCTTTTACACTTAAAATACATCGTCAGCTAGTATTGCCCGTAAGCATTTCTTCATGGCTGCTTTGATGGTTTTACAAATCTTTGTTGAAACTTATTCTATTGACCGTCTTTGATTTTTTCTAGAGTTCAAATGACTCTCTCGATTTCCTTTGAAGCTGAAAAAGAAGGCTATGGGTCGAAATGTTGAAAAAATTGCACGCGTAAAGTCTGTGAGATTATTTGATGATGGCGAATGTTGAGCTGGCGAAATTCAAACGAAGTAATTACGCGGAAGAGCAAGCAAATGACCTTCATCAATGAAGATAAATTAACATTTATCACCACCGTAATGATTCACATCAGCAGTCATTGCCACGAATACCAGAAGAACTGGCACTTCTGCTCACACAGCTAGAATTCCCGTATATGAATAACTGTGAGGTTTTTCAAAATATTATAGAGTCTGCAAGTTCGTGGATGCTGTGCAAAGTGATATATAATAATGTCACTTATGTCAATTAGTACTTATTATTACATTCAAAAAAATTAAATTTATTTTAAGATGTCATCCATCTTTACGTATTCCAATGGTGGGCTACGACATGGAACGCATTTTTGCAATGCCGAAAGTTGCAACAGCGTGTTGATCAAATAAAAACCGTAATAATATTAATTATTACAATTATTGTTTAATATTATTTAATTTTATTATTTAATATTATAATTACAATTATTAATTATTATAATATTAATTAATATTAAAAATATTAATGGGTATAACAACACACGTACAATAATTTATTTTTTTAATCTCTGCGTAATAGAACCTCACGTCCAGAGCGGTTTTTTCTTCCGTTGATTTATGGCGAGCTCCTCAGATGTGTAGCTGTGGTTGTTGTGGTTATGTGGGGAAAGATTTCATTGTGCCATCAGTGCCACCGCGTCTTACTGGTGGCAACTACCTTCTCCTCACAATTTATGAGATAACTTGGAATAAAAAATGTCGAGACATCGTACTGAAGGTCCATATTTTTACACAGATACACAATATAATTACCTGGGTAACATTTTCAGTATTATAAAATATCTTCCCCAATTCTTTTGCAATGCACTCAGCCGGCGATAAATATGCGATGTTGGCACACAAACAGCCTTCAAGCCTCATCCTGGAAACTCGGCCAGAGCAATCTTTCCTCGTTCGCCTTCTTGGATAGATTATTATTATTATTTTCTTATGGCATTCACTTGTGAGATCGCATTTACATCGACAAAAATTACAACATGAAATACACATTTAAATATGAACAAAACAATATAAACAAAGAACAATGAAACAACAAATACTGCACTTTTGTAACAAAAGTTCAAGTCTAGAATCTAAAATTTGTCTGCACTTTTGGAACGTCACTACACAGGTTTACAGCCGGACATCGAGCTGCTCCAACCAGAGCACCGCTTCGGGAGTTGCTCTTAGAAAGTCTTCCCTGGTACCACCAAAGGCACGGCTGGGACAATCGAAAGTAATGTGTTCAGTAGTTTGTAGAGAGGCACCGCAGTCACAGGCAGGATTGGTACTGAAACCCCACTTGGTAAGGTTAGCTCCGCATCGTCCATGCCCCGTGCGGACTCTGTTGAGAGTAACCCAGAGCTTCCTCGGCAGTTGGAAACCGGGAGGCGGTGAATTGGGGTCCAGTAGGGGGTGCCATGCAGTTGGGGCACTATCGATCCATCCTCTCTTCCATGCAGCGATGCCATCATACGCTTCCTCAAGGAGCCGTTTAGCGGTAACAAGAGGAGGGGATCTGGACTTGAGTCTGCGATGTACAGGCATAATTACCTCATGGACAGGAAGAGACTGATTTGAGGAAATCTTTTTGAACTCTCGGAGTAGGTTATTTTGTCGACGGATACTAGGAGGGATAATATTGCTCAGGACTGGTAACCAGTAGAGAGGGGTGGATTTCAGTGTTCCAGAGATGATCCGCATCGTAGCGTTTAGGACTGTATCAATCCTTTTAACGTGTACGCTTCCCATCCATGCTATTGAGCAGTATTCCGCTGTGGAGTACACCAAGCTCAGCGCAGATGTCCGCAGTGTTGTCGCACAGGATCCCCACGTTGTTCCAGCGATTTTTTGAAGAATGCAATTTCGCGATCTTAATTTGGCTGCGAGATTTAATAAGTGTTTATTAAATGTGAGAGTGCGATCCAGGATTATACCTAGATATTTCGGTGTCGGATTATGTCGCAAAGGAATACCATCAAGGGTCAGTCTTAATACAGTGGATGCGGCTCTGTGGTTTAGATGGAAACAGCATGATTCAGTTTTTGAAGGACTAGGGATCAATCGCCATTGTTTGAAATATAGTCGTAATATTTCAAGGTCTGCGTTTAAAGTGTCTTCTAGGTTATTAAAGTTAACTTGTTGAGTAGCTATACACAAGTCATCAGCGTATGCAAATTTTCTGGATACTGTCTCTGGCTGGTCCGCAATGTAAAGGTTGAATAGAAGGGGAGACAGTATGGAGCCCTGGGGCAGTCCATTTTGTAGTTTCCTGGGTTTACTTATTTTATTTTCAGTCACTACTTGAATGGTGCGGTCTGATAGCATGTGACCGATCAATTGTACAATTTTGTTACACTTCAAGGTTTTAAGAAGTTTATATAACATGCCTTCTTTCCAGACTGAATCAAAAGCTGAGGTGAGATCTATAAATGCCGCGCCGGTCTTAAGACGTTTTTCGTATCCGGATTCTATGTAGTGTGTTAGGGAGAGAACCTGGTCTTCACAGCTGCGATTTGGTCTAAATCCAGCTTGGTCATTGGGGAGTGTTTCGAGAATATATGGGCTGATTCTATTGTGGATTAATCTTTCCAGCAGTTTAAAAGTTGCGCTTAAAAGAGCGATTGGCCTATAGTTTTCCGCGTGTTTTGCGTTCTTTCCTGGCTTTAAGACAGCAATAATTTTTGACTTCTTGAATTCCTTCGGTAGGATGCCAGTGTGAAGTATAAAAGAAAAGAAACTGGTAAGCCATTTCTTGGTATTTTTTCCACAATGGATTAGGAACTCTGGGTGAACATGGTCAAAGCCAGGCGCTTTCCGTTTCTTCATGCTTGAAATTGCAGTAGACATTTCATCTTCAGTAAAAGGTTGTGATAGTTTAGTGGTTTCTTTACATTGTTTTTTTAGAGTATTAAACTCACTTCTTATGGTTTTAGTATGCATCTTGTCTGCTGGGGTTCTAGACATGTTTACAATACGATTACAAATTTGGTTTGGGTGAATGGCATGTATCACTTTAGAACGATGCGAGTTTCCGCCTAGTTTTTTAAGGAGGCTCCATGCTTTTCTACTAGAGAATTTAAAATCCAGTTTACCTACTGTTTCAATCCATTTTCTTTTCCTGGTTTCGTCTAAGCTTCGCATAAGTTTATCAGCAGTTTCTTTATCCCCTGTCTTCAGGAAATCTTCGTACAGTGCCTCGCTGGTTTCGTTCCAACATGGGGTATATTCTTTGTGTACCCCCCTAGGAATGTGTTTCTTGGCGGTGGACAGTATCATTTTTGCAAACTTATAATAATTTCGGGGAAAAGGAGGTATCCAACGTATGTTTCTATCTAGGTCAGAGGCAAAGTTCTCCCAATCAGCCTTGGCAAAGTTCCATCGTGGGAAATGTTTAGTCTCGATTACTGGGATTTGTAAGCCTATTTCAAGAAGAATTGGGCGATGTTGGCTGTGCGGGAAGTCGTTTAGAACCCTGCGGTTTACAGGTATAGGTCTATCATCGTTTCCAGAGGTTACGAAGCATAAGTCGGGGTTGCTTTCGGTGGACCATCTGGCAGATTTAAATGTGCATTTGTCTTTTGGGTCATGTATCAGGTGTATTCCTTGCGTCTCGCAGCATTGAATCAGGTGTCTACCGTTAGCATCACTCCTGCGATAACCCCATGATGTATGGTGACTGTTAAAGTCTCCAATATACAGCGTTGGGTGGGTAGCAGGCGCAAAAATATTATCATTCCACTGCACCGACGGAGGCTTGTATATGTTACATATTTTTAAATTGTTTAATTCAATTGTGATTTTAGAAACGCCGATGTCAGATACATCTGTCGATATAAGCTTTGCTCCTGTTATTGAGTTGCGGATATAAGTCGCTGTTCCATAGGCCGAGTCAAGGGTGTAGTTTATGATCTTATACCCAGGGATGGTTCCTCGTGACCTTAGCTGCGTTTCCTCAGCGATGTGAGTCTCCTGAAGTGCAATAACGTCTATATTATTTTCCGTCATCAATTTGGCAAGGCACTCGCCCTTTGCTCTACTGGCGCCTTCCACGTTAAGGTAGCAGACCCGCAAAATCTTGCCAAGGGTCTTTGTATTCATTTTAATATTCATTTTAATATTGGATAGAGAGCTTACGAAGTAGAAAGCCGTCAGTGTTTTACAACTGCCTTAGTCAGGCCTCGGAATTACAGGTCCAAAATGAAGCTTTAAATAAAAAATTAGGTTTCTAAATTCTTAAAATGAAGTACCGCTATGTAATTTTATTTATAAAAATATTTTTTTTCATTTAAAAAAGGCACGAAATTATTAAATTGGGTCCTATTTTAAACCGAAGACTGAAGATTGCTAAAATCAATAGTTAAATTCTCCATATTATAACCTCATGTAACCACAAGTGTTTTCATAATGTACATTGTGATCTATTTAACCTTTAAATATTAATATTGTTTTGGGTAATTGGACAATCATGTGTTTTCCTTCTCACACGTAGAACCAAACCCCTCGACTAGCGAGACTTACACAACGACGTTATATTTACTGTATCTAGTAATTTTTATTTGACTTCCGGAGTAATGATACAGTCAAGAAAACGACTGATGCACGCGAGATTCGAAACAGAACCTTTTGTTCTCTGCAGTTCGGTTGCAGCTTTCGGGGTCTGGAATCTGCTCCTTATTAAAGGAGTGAGATAATTAAAAAATCCTATGTTTGGTTTTTTACATTTTTCTGTAGGATTCCGCAGCTCAAATGTACAGAACTTGTTTTCCATGTTTTGAATTCCAGGTGATGAAATTTTGAAGAATTTCGGAGCATTCGTGTCCACGAATGAATTTTATGAGGTACAACCTGGATTGTACATGAACGAAGGAGGGCAATGACAAAGACGCTTTATCCCAGTGAACCCATGGTACCAGCGGAAGGTCAGAAGAAACAGTCTTTTTTCTATGCAGCTACCGCCTGCCATGCCCCTCCCTCTCTCTCTCTCCTCCCCTCCCCTCCCTCCGTCTCTCTCTCTCTCTCTCACACACACACACACACACTTTCTTCCTTCCATCCCCTCTTCTGTCTCCTCCCCTACTTCATATTTCCTTCTCTCTCTTCCTCTCCTTTTCCTATCTCCATCCCTAACTTTCACGTCTCTTATTTCCTCCGTCCATACCATTCTCCTTCCTCCTAACATCTCTCTTTTCCCTCGACCTTCCACATTTCCTCTCTTCCTCCCTCTCCTGTACTTCCTTCTCTTTGCCCCGCCCTGCGTCGACTGTGCCGCAGGCGCACTCGGGCGTTGCCCTTCACACTGAGCGCAACTGTGGCGGCTATTTGCGTCCTCGGCGGCGCAGCGGAGGCGGAGGCGGCGGACTATTACGCACGAGGGCCATCGCCGCCGCTGCCTCTGCTCCTTCCGCACGTTAAGTCCCATTCACTCGCGCTCCTATGCCGAACTCCACCATCTCCAAGGCAGTGGTTTCGGAAGTTTTCGTAGTTCTTTCTAGAGAGAATGAATGTGTTGAATGAATGTTGAGTAATGCAAATAGTTTATGAATTTTGCGGGAATGAAAAACGTAAGATTCTCAAATAGTTCTTAAAAATGTGAATTCGCACATTTGAGCACACTTTAATTTACACTTTGAGATATGAACTACAATTAACTTACTATTAACTAGTAAATTCTCGACAAAGCCCTCCCTCTAGTTATCTACGCCGCACGTAGCATAAGAATGTATATTTCATAGAAATAAAGACGAAACACATCACTCATCATACATGAAGAATGTATGCTCTAAACAAATAAAGGAAATCTCGCCTCCACAGGGCTCTGTGGAGAAAAACACAGTCGGGGGAGCTATGCAAAGTATAATAAACATACAAATATTCGAAACTTGACTCCACTGTTCATTTGTTATATTTTCCTTTATTCTATATTTAACTTTTATATTAATCGTATTTTAAAGAAAGTAAACATTATACTCTCTGAGAAACAATTAACTGATCGCACAAAATTAAGCCAATTATTTTTTTCGGGAGGTTCTTTGGTTCCGATTCCCTTCCTCCGACCAAACGCTGACTACAAAGATATGGTTTAGTCAATGTCTCTTTCGTATTCAATTGTACAGAGGTTTGTACATCACTCACTCAGTGAAAGTTTGAGTTCAACGAACTGTCAACAACACTGACCTCAATGTATGGAAATACTGATATCTGTAAGCCCTCCCAACATTTCATCGGACATGCACTTTAGTTTCATGATCTTAACTTTCCATTTCATGAACGATTTATCTCTAGATATCTCTTCAATTTACACAAAAGAGCCCATATCTACTGAACCTCTTCAGATGAAAGATTAATTTCTAATACACATTCCATTCTCTTTCCTTCTGGACTATAAAGTGACTTGTTTACATAATGATTCAATCTTAAAATTAGTGGTGCTACGTAGGAGACTTCATATTTTCCTATAACGGTCACATAAAGTTATAATTATATTGCGTTTTGTATTCTCCTAATGTTTCAGCTATCTTGTACTAGACACTTTAACAACGTGGAATACCATACACCGTATATACTTCCTAGTTATCTTCTGAAACCCACTATACACGTAAAATTGTAGTTTTGGGTGTATATGGCTAATAACGTGCTAAGCAATGGTGCATTTTTTATTACACAGTTTTCTTATACATCGACTTGGCGCTTTACAAGAACTATTCCACCGGAGAAATTAAAACCAATAGTGATTAACCATACTTACAAAATTCCCCAATTAGAGCGGCGTGTCTCAAAAAGTTTATCGCTTTTTCTAACCGATTTTTCTTACAGCTTCTTCTTACTACACAATCATAAACTGTGACTCATCTATCTTAGGAGGTGGTATTGTACTTCGATCGTTATGTCAATGTCCAATAAACCGCAGATGTACTATAACATAACCTATTTGATTTTAACATAGCTTTCAGTTATTTTCAATATTTGACGCATTTTGGATCTTTGCTGGACATAATTTCACTCCTGGAATAGTCCTATTAAATACCCCTCGTGCTTTGGAAATTCTTCGATAAACCCCCGACTCGCGAAGCGAGGAGACATTCCAATGACAATCCAAATTATTCGTTGACATGGTAATAATCCTGAAACGTTTCTTTAGCATAAGAAACTTTCATTCTCGCTCACTGAAAACCAGAATTCTCAAAATCCCCTAAACCTACAGAAAATGAAGAGTACAATATCCGGGAAACATTTTAATTAACACAACGGTTTAATATGGTACCCTAAAATATTATATTGTATATTGTGTTTTATCGAGCGAGTGATAAGAGTATTTGCTTCCAGGCGCAACTACGTACTTCATCACTCAGTCGCTGGTCCCGCGTCAGTGGCTCATTATCCCTGCATGTGTTGTGCATGTTGTATCCCGAGAGATAGCAGTGTTCCTCTTAAGCTAGAACTTGAGATCTGGCTCCGATCTACACGTCGGCTGTTTTCTGTAGTTGTGCAAAATTGACACGATTTGAAGCTAAATTACACTTGCTTAGGCTGACAGCTATTCTTCCTGTTCTTGTGAAATAAAGCTGTAACGGCAGTTCCTTGAGAGAAAATAGAGACATGTGAAAACGATTATAAAGTGCATACTGCGTTCCTTAACGAGTTTATTCAAATGTTAGGCTATTGATTTTGCATCGACAGAATATTCCTTTCAATTATCAAAAAGCAGCAGTTGTACTTGCAGGTACCAAGCACGTACTTGAAGCTCACAAGTATGAAATCATCCATTGATTTTTCATCGTTCATTTGCAAAATAGTTACCTCACAATATCTAGATTCCACGTGAACAGAGAGCAGAGATTCATGTAGCTGAACATAATTCTTGAAGTGAGTACATGATGTACAAACGTGATGTGGGCTATTTAATGCTTTCTTTTTTTTTCTTGGCAAACTCCAATCGCATGTATGTTAGCATTTACACAATCAGTTCAACACCAAATAAAAATATAATGTATAGATTATATTGTAACCGAACCGATTACCTGTGGAATCGGTTGGCCGCCCTGCCACTAACTCAGATCGGTGATGGAAGGAACTGTTATGCAGTACAATAGGAACACAAATTAAATAACACTTGTTCACTGGTAAAATGATTCAATTTATTTCTGGGCATGAATGATAATAATAAAAGAAAATGCACCAGAGAAATTTCAACTATAAACTATCAATGGAAAGGAAAATTGAAGAGATCGATTAAAAGAGAAAGGAAAGAACATTAGGCGTTAGTAATCAGTAAAGCTTATGACTAGGAAGAAAATCAACTTGTTATAACTAATATTGACATGAATTACAGGATTACAATTTAACGCGCCTGAGCGCGACACTACATTACATAAGTCTTGGAGTTGAATGACCCTCGGGTTGTTAAACCCTGTAGAGTTCTTTGTGAGCCTGGGCGGGGGCCCGGCCGGCGACTGGAAGAAGGGCAGCGGCCTTGGGCGAGGGGGCCTCCGCCGCCGTCCGTCACGCCCCTTTGGCGCGTGGTGTCAGCTGAGCGGTCCTCGGATTACCGCGCCACCACTGGCAGCGGCGTCTGGGTGAACTAGCAGCGAAGTACTTGAAGATTGCCGGGATTTTTCTCCCGACCGCAGGCGCAGAGTAAACAACCAAGCGTTCTTCTGATTGTCGTGGCAGTCTTTTACAAGTCCGGTTTCAGAAAATTAAGAAATCCGTCACGAATAATTCAAGAACACGAATTATCAAACTCCAGAAAAATTCCTCTATTTACTACAGTCTGCTCAAGGCTCGAGCTGGTAGCGAAAAAATTCTAAGTCCGGTAGAGTTGAACTTGCCTCTAACCGCACAATATTCCCACCAAGAAAAACTTCTGCCCCGACTGTTCCGTCTAGAGATCAAATCTTCTGCCCACTGGCCTCGTCTAATGCCCCAGCTCTTCTCTCGACTGATGCCCCAGCTATTCTGCTTTTCTCTCCGTCAAAATCGCACCAGGTTAACTCTTCTCCCCACCCCCAATTTCTTATGCGTCCCAAGTCCCTTTAATAGCAGTGTCGCTATTGGTTAAAAGTTGTGTCGCAGTGAAATATTCTAGCCCAATCGCAGCGTGAGAAGTGAGGGAAATTCCCACTCTTTGTGCAGGCTGCGAGCAAGTAGGGTTGTTCCCGAACTTTCTGGAACTTTGGCCCTCGCTTGCGTAAGGGGGGCGCGTTCGATGACGGAAGAATTGCTCTGGGCTCCCCCGAAAGTGGGTGGTCTCAGAATCTGCAGCCAGCTGTGAACACTTGCGCAGTGTCTGTCGTCGCCAACCTTCTAAACGACTCCGCTAATGGGCCGAGGGCGTTAGGGACCATGCGCGATGGGGAAGGAGGCGGTAATGGCCTCCCGCGACGAGCGAAGTTGCACGTGTGCCCGTCTGCGTAATACTTCGGCAGAAATCCTGGGTGGCCGAGTCTTGTTTGTTATATTTAATTTTATTTTCTGGGCGTGAATTTCGTTTCGGAAGGTATGACGGAATCGGTTTCGCCACAATATTATAGGGGGCAGAGGAAAAGCGACACATCTAAACGACGTGATTATTTAGTTAAGTGAAATATGTTTCGAAAGTAGTGAATTTTTACTAGCAAAACGCCATGTAGTTCAAAACAGTGGATGTATAGAATAAAATAATTGTCTTTGGACGAGAAATAAACGGTTACGCTCAGAATAGAACGTTATCCTGTACAATGATTACAGAGATGAATTTTTTTATGAGTTATGTTTTTATTACTGGGAATATGTAGACTTACTGGAAGGAACAGATTTTCATCCAATGCCAATAATTATAATTGCAACTTACCCATGGGAATCATAATCATCAGGTGTCAGTATCAACAGTTCATACAAGAAATCCACTTATAACACACGTTTGTTACTTTACATTGGAAGATGACAATAATCAATTTAAATCGAAACAAATTTAAGTGCCAAGTGTCTTTTTTCTCTGTAACTTTCTATAAAATATACTATCTTGACTATAAAAAAGGATTTACTTTATCAATGATATTTAGTGAATTAATTAACATTTGTACTGTAAAAATGTACATTTGTATACTTTGAAAATACTAAATGTCTGTAAATAATATTGTGCTTTATATTCTTAGTCAAAGACCTCTTATTCGAACCATTTTTCGTAGTTTTCGTCCAGTTTCCCTGACCCATTGAGCAAATGCTGAGATAGATCCTTTTCTGCGTCTGGACATAACTGTTTAGGAACACCTGTGAAAATTAATGAAATGGCCGAATAGATCCTCAGGAACAAGAATACGTAAACATACATATGCACATTGCTCTCACGGGAGATTACGTTCTCGCCATTATTTCGCACATCGGGATAATAGAAATAACATTCTTTTATGTCCGATAACTTAGTGTATACTTTTATAAAGATTACATGCCATTTAGTAGCTCTTATAAGAGCTACTATAGGAATAATTATCTCTTTACGTTCACAGTAAGACGAATGACCGACATTTAGTGGTAGCGTTATCATGTGCCACAGTGTCGGACAAGATATTCCAGCAGGTCAGTGGGTGAAATGTCGCTGAGACAGCTCCCACACAGTTTCGCACCAAGACCAGTACGCTCCCATGTCTGCGATCATGACCTGATAGTTCATGAAAATAGATGAAGGACGGCATTTTCACAGTAGTATCAATTGTCAATGTAATAATAATAATAATAATAATAATAATAATAATATAAAAATAAATTATA
This sequence comes from Gryllus longicercus, assembly GCA_038098605.1. NCBI lineage: Eukaryota > Metazoa > Arthropoda > Insecta > Orthoptera > Gryllidae > Gryllus > Gryllus longicercus. The sequence goes on along the minus strand of JAZDUA010000832.1, from coordinate 155,153 downwards.
TCCACGAAAATTAATTCAGTAATTATTGATATTTGAATCAGAGGGGAATTTTTAATATTTGCATTACGCAATTGAATAATGTAATATAAAAATATCAAACCTTTTATATGAGTGTGCGTGGGTGTAATGTTCTCGTTAATTGAAATATAATTTCTAAAAACCCGTGTTTCCTTTTCACGCTTTTTCACACCCAACAGCTTTTGCTTACTTTCCAAAGGCGATTAAATGCTTTGAAAGCATGCCAATGCGAATTGTAAATGCTCACATTTTTAGTTAATGCAATTTTTTTTCAATAAATGTATATCTTATATGAGAAAAAACGTCATGGTTCTTTCAAATCAAAACCTTGACTCACACGGCATATTTCTCGCCAGCGCCAGCGGTAGCTCCGCGTAACAGTAGCACCGACCCCTAGAATCAGCAAACAACCTTCTTCATAAAACCATATGTTCCTAATCACCTCACCTGTTCTATCGCTTCAAACAAATAATGATGGAGCAATATTGGCAGCACTCTAAATCGCGCCACATTTTTTTTTTACTGTCATTCGACGATAGCACTTGTCAGCATGACGGAGCAACTTTCCGGTATGTAAACACCGTGTGGGAAAAACGGCCACATCTCGTGGGCAATCTGCGACGATCCTAATATATTAGGCGCACACGGCTCGCAGGCGCCGCAGCATAGGCCGTGGCTGCGGCCGGCCGGGCCTTCCGTTCCTCCGCCTCCGCCCGCTCCCGAAATGCGACATCGAAGCTGATGTTTCCGAAACATATTTTTTTATAAAAGCATCAATGTTTTATTTATGTACTGAACATGTACTATTACATGAACTGAAGACGATGTTTTTAAACATATATGTTTTATGCTCGATGTTTTGAACGTTATCGATGTGTTCGTGGATGAAAAATTCTCAAATCAAAATTCTGTAAAAGTTAAAATATGAAATAATAACTGATGGTATCACCATCAGTATAAGTGTTCGAACTAAACGAACGCAGTTTGTACTCCTACTACCTTCATCGAGCAGAACACCTCTCGCCTGAGATGATCCTGATGCCCTGTTATTTCCTTCGTGTTTCCTTCTATCTCGCACATGGGCCTTTGTTCTCAGTTAAATTTTAATTACAAATAAATATACACGGTCAAATTACATTCTGTTGATCACAAATTTAATGTTAGAGGTCAGTAAACAAGCTTTGAAACTTCAGGCGCAGATCCACGGGGAGGGAAATGGGGAAATGCCCCCCCCCCCAATTAATTGTAACTTGTCACAAAACTTCCAAGCAATTATAACTAGTCATCAAGAAGAAGTATTTTCATTCAATCATTTCAAGAAAAAATATTTTCGGATAATCATTAAAACGAATAAAATCGTATCGCAGGATGAGCTAAGTTTAACCTACATAATCGGTAATATGACTCATTTGATCAAAACATATTGAATCCTCCCCCCTCAAAAAAAATATTAGTCTCTGGATCCGCCCCGTTGAAAAACATCGATGGTTTTTGGCCAATTGTCGTAGACGTTTTAATTTTGTACATCCATCTTTATTGCAACATCGATGATTCGTTATCGATCGCATCACTTCTCCCCGCGGCCAGGGCAAAGGGGCAGCCTGCAGCCAGGGTCCGCGCGCAATGTGCCCTGTGCACGCCTCAACGGGTACAAGCACCGCCAACCGAATTAGAATTTGTCATGAGATTAAGGGGGGTGTCATTTATCGAACGTGACTCTCTAAAGCACAAGACATTAGTTCACACTGAAGACATGTAAAACATAATTCGAGCTCTCTAGGAATTTTGTTATTTTCCGTAAGGCTTCGTATTCAGCGTTCACTGTTACGCCGCTGCGTTTCGTGATTATAACAAACCACCAAAAAATTAATTTTAGTACATTTAAAATATTAAATGTATCGAATACAAAACATGTGTTGCTATTAAAATACTCTAGTGTGCGGAAAGCGATTTTTCCATCAGTCGATAGTTTTTCCGTAAACGCAAAGAAACGACGCCACGCTTAGCCCCGTAGGCAGACGCTGTGCATATATCTGCCGCGTCACAGCAGCAGATTTGAATTTCGCTAGGTTTCGAATTTTTGTTATTATGTGTAAGGAAGAGGTGGGTTCGACTACAAATTATAAAATCCGTTTTACATAAAACTATTATCGAAGCAGTAAGATATGCACTATAATTACAAAGGTGCAAAACTGTAGTCTAATTCCAGCCCCTTGGTGACTTGTACTTCTACAAAAGCTTAAAGTGTCTTCCCCCAATTGAGAACGCAGACGTTTGCACTTATCAGCATGACTGTGCAGTTTTCGTTATGTAGAGTAAAAATTCGCAGTTTACAGGATAAAGGTCCCTGCTTACTAATCACTTAGGTATAATGTAATTAAGTTGAGGAATTTGGAGGAAAGTGCCATGATGACTTCATACGGTCAGCAATATGCAGTTCATATAGTTTCGTCTGAAAATATTATTAAATAGTCTGGGAAGCCGTAGATGAAGACTTGAAAATAGGTACCAATATTAAACCAATCCTCTGGATTTCAAATTGCGTTATCGTTCAAATCATTCACATTTACAAGAAAACAATCTAATGGCCTTGTTTGCATCTAGACAGTAAAGTAGCTTCATTTTCTTTATTATGAAATGTGGATATTTGTCTTACCTAAGGCCCATTAGAAACGAAGTGAAGGCTCTTTTGGATATAATCATAATTAGCGCTCAAAATAGTGAGGCTGCAAATGAAGTAGATCAGTTGTTTTGATCCGTCGTCGATAAATTCCAGCCAAATGTGGGAGCAAAACCTTGAACACTGAGTCACGACCTGCGCGCGATCCGTCATTTTTCATTACATCCTAAAACGTATAATTATAATCGGGTGAGGTGCCAATTCCTCACTTACACAAGAACCCAGGACCATCTGCCGTGACCAAGCCAAAGCACGACAAGGGCTGTGGTGCCACCGAAGGAAGAAGAGCAATAAGAGTTTTAGACCAGCGAAATATCACATTTTAATGCGTAAACCAATTACTTCAGGGAACCGTAAAGACGTGATAGGTATGAAGATTTCATTAGAACTGTTGCAACTGCACAGTCAGTCTGCATCGCTGCAGTATTGTGAATAATATTATTTGCATTCGGTCACTGAAGAGTACTCGTATTAACAAATGGACAGCAGTGTGAAAATTATCATTTCCATCTAGTCAGTAAAGTAATTTTATTATCTCAACTATCATATGAAAATATACACAGTAAACCCTCATTAACGCGAATTCCAAGGGACAGAAATAATCGGAGTTCTGATTGAGGAGTTCGAGCTCAGCTCCCGTCGGGGCAAGACCTCCGCCGGAGTCGCTCCTTGTGATAAAGTGTTCGCTGTGATAACACCTAGGTTTTTGTGTGTACTTTAAGTTCTATCCGGATACAAGTATAACTATACAGTGAAGTGTATGTAAACGTATATAGTGCAATATAAATATTTAACAATTAGTGAAACACAAAATGAAACTGCTGGCCTCGGCCAGAGCATCCGTAAAGCAATACTAACTTACAACGGAACAACATCCGTTGCAATGCAGTCAACCGATCCACCGCAGCTTACGCCAGAACAGCAGCTTCAATGGCAACCCCATCAACAAATGCAGCCACACCTCTGGCCTCAACCATCGCAGAACGGCTGCACGGCATCATTAACACCCGACAACATCTTAGTAGTAAGTACGCCAGGGCAGCAGCCTTCATGGCACCCTCCACAAGCACAGCACCAGTCCTGGCTACAAGGAAAAGATAAAGGTGATCTTGAAATGTCTACAAATTATAACCACGGAGAAGAAAGTAATGAAGAATGGCAACTAAACATACGTAAACGAAGACGACGTAGTGATGGTAATCAATTAAACACTAACCTACCGACATTAAAAGAAAAAGCAATTCCTCTACAAAATAAGTTCGCCCCACTAATGAATGATATTCAATTCCAAAATGAAGCGGCGGGGAAAGAATCACATTTTTCTATCCCACCCATATTTATTCCCGGCATCACAAATGTACCAAAATTGATCGAAATCCTCAAACAAAAAGTTAATCAAGAAGACTTTACATACAAAATGTACAATAACGAAATAAAACTAATGCCACGCACAGTGGACGCGTTCCGCTTGATAATAAAGCTCCTCGACGAAAAAAAGGCAGCATATCATACTTATCAACTCAAACAAGACAGAGCTTTTAGAGTTGTACTCCGATACTTACATCCCACAATTGATAAAGACGAAGTTGTAAGAGAATTAAAAACCCTCGGACATACAGTTCGTAACTTACATAACGTGCGGCATAGACTAACTAAACGCCCACTCTCACTTTTCTTCGTAGATCTTGAACCAAGCCCAAATAATAAAGACATCTACAAAATAGAGAAACTCGTCAATGCCATCATAAAATTTGAACCTCCCTACAAAAAGAAAACAGCCGTTCAGTGTCATAGATGTCAAGAGTACGGACACACAAGGTCATACTGCAGAGAAACCCCTAAATGCGTAAAATGTGGTGAAGAACACTTCACTGAAGACTGCAAGAAGGATAGAAATGCACCAGCCATATGCGCTTTATGTTCTGATAATCACCCTGCCAACTACAAAGGATGCCCAGAATACCAGAGATATACCTGTATGAAAAGCAGAATTCAATACAGAAAATCAACATTCCAAAATCCAATTTTAAATCCTAATGAGAAGCAAATAGTTCCAAATGCCTCAGATTTCCCTCCATTACCCATTCACTCTCTCCAAAATAAAACTTTCAATCCCAACTCACAATCCGTAAGAAAACACGAGCAACCTCATGATAATGCAATCTTTTATCCAAATCCCAAACCAGTATGGAATACAAGAAATTATTCTAATCATGGAACTACAAACGACCAAGAAGACCTCAGTCAAGTCCTTGATAAAGCCTTTCAGAGATTCGAAAACATTTTGAAACAGCAATCCGTGCAAATAAATACCCTTCTTAATTTAATCACTACTCTGATATCCAAAATGCATTAAATGGCGGGAAAAATAAAACTACTACTCTGGAACGCTAATGGTATACTCCAGCATCGCCGAGAGGTTATAGCAATTCTCACCGAACAAGCCATAGATATCATGCTTATATCTGAAACACATTTCACAGATAAAAGCTATCTTCAAATTCCGGGATACGAAATCTACACTACTGAACATCCGGACGGAACTGCGCACGGCGGAACGGCCGTTATCATTCGTAAAACAGTCAAACATCATGAGCTTACCGAATACAAAACGGAAGAAATTCAGGCCACCTCCGTAATGATTACAGAAAACGGTAGACCACTAACCCTAACAGCAGTTTATTGTCCTCCGAAACACCAAATAACGGAAGATCAATTTACTACGTTTCTAAAAACGCTTGGACGGAGATTCATAGCCGGCGGAGACTACAACGCCAAACATCAACAATGGGGCTCACGTCTCAATACCTTAAGGGGGAAGAATCTACTTAAGGCAATAAACAAATTGAATGTTATGACACTATCAACGGGAGAACCTTCATACTGGCCAACTGATATGAACAAAACACCTGATCTTCTAGACTTTTTCTTAGCAAAAGGAATAATACCTGCTACAATCAAGATTAAAACCAACTACAACCTTAGTTCCGATCATACGCCAGTAGAGATGACCATATGTTCGTCCGTTACTGAGCGCAGATCACCACCTAAACTTTGTAATAAATTTACTAACTGGGATAAATTTCGAATATACGTTAACAACTCGTTAAGCGTAAATATGTCTCTAAAATCAAGCAATGATATAGATAATGCAGTTTTACATCTAACAGAGGTTATACGGAACGCTGCCTGGAGAGCAACACCAAAATCTGAAGTAATCAAGAACTTACCGTACCCCAAAGAAATTAGACAAAAAATAACTGAAAAACGCCGACTTCGTAGAATCTATATGTACACCAGACAGCCTGAAGACAAAAAGAAACTTAACGCATCAGCCCAGCAACTAAAAAGAGAACTAAAAGAGTACCAAAACACAAAATTTTCCAATTACGTAAATTCCTTGTCACCAACAGCTATAACTAATTACTCACTGTGGAAAGCAACAAAAAAAAACCAATCGCCCACAACAACACATCTCGCCCATTAGAAGACAAGATGGCACATGGGCACGAAGTCCTGAAGAAAAGGCCGAATGTCTTGCTATACACTTTTCTACAGTATTCAAACCAATAGCTAAACGAAGTATTTCGGAAAATGAGGTAATAGAAAGTTTACAGGCTCCCCTCCAACAGTCGGCACCCATCAAGACGTTCAGTTTATGTGAAATAGAAGAAACCATTAAAAAGCACATAAATCCTACTAAAAGCCCAGGACATGATCTTATAACTAGTACAATATTACAAGAATTACCCAAGGAAGCGCTATCATTCGTCACATCCATCTTTAATGCCATTATAAGCGAGAGCCACTATCCGACTCTCTGGAAGTATGCACAAGTGATAGCCATAGCGAAACCTGGAAAACCTGCTACAGACATTGCATCATACAGACCAATAAGTCTTCTCCCAGTTTTATCCAAGGTATTTGAAAAACTACTTTTACAACGGCTTAAACCAATAACCGATAATATAATACCAGACTTTCAATATGGGTTTCGTGAAGGTCACTCAACTATAGATCAGACACACCGAATAGTAAACAAGATATCTCAAAGCCTAGAAGAAAATAAATATTGCTCTGCTGCTTTCTTGGACGTACAGCAAGCATTTGATAGGGTCTGGCATGCAGGTCTGCTATTCAAAATCAAACAATTACTCCCGCACTCATTCTATACATTTTTTAAAACGTACCTATCCAACCGCTTTTTTCAAATTAAATACCAAGATATTTTCTCTGGATTTAAGCCACAGACAGCAGGTGTCCCTCAAGGAAGTATCCTAGGACCAATTCTGTACGTAATCTATACTTCTGACCTACCAACAACAGAACGCACAACGATGGCTACATTTGCTGATGACACAGCTATTTTAGCTGTCGACGAGGACTCAACTCGAGCATCGGAACACCTGCAAGCGCATCTGGACAAGATAGAAGAATGGACGAATCAATGGAGAGTAAATATAAACACAGCAAAATCACAACAGATTACCTTCTCACTTCGAAAAGAACAGTGTCCCAAAGTGAAATTAAACTCGTCAGAACTCTCAGTAACAACGGTCGTGAGGTATCTTGGTTTACATCTAGACAGTCACTTAACCTGGAAACCTCACATCTTGAAAAAGAGGAAAGAATCACAACTGAAATTAAGCAAATTATCATGGCTACTTAACCAAAGGTCTAAGCTCTCCTTATACAACAAAATATTAGTGTACAAGACAATAATCAAGCCAACATGGACATACGGCATCGAACTCTGGGGAACTGCCAGCAAGTCAAACCTGGAGATCCTGAGAAGATTCGAAACAAAAACACTGAGATATATATGCAACGCTCCGTGGTTCGTCACCAACAATAATTTGTACAAAGATTTAAACATCTCAACAATGGCAGAGATTATCTCGGAGAGAAGCAAGAGGCATCAGAAGAGATTGGGATGCCACCCGAATCAACACTCAGTGAACATGCTGGACAATAGTGAACATGTGTATAGGTTAAAGCGTGAACATATTCTAGACTTACCCTTTAGATTCTCTTTATAGTAACTTGTATCATATATACCATTTACTAATTGTTCCAAGTGAACAGATTGTAAATTAGCAGAATTGAAAATAAAAAAAAAGTTCTGATTGAGAAAATTCGTGTTATCCGATTACTATAAAAGACTGTACATTACTGTAATGTACTGTATATACGGATACATTACTGTAATCCCTTGCCGAGACACCAAATTTTATGCGTGTTACGACATCCGTATTAAGCGAGTGCGTGCTAACGAGGGTGTCCTGTATTACCGAAAAGCAACTGTAACATTCAAAGCAAACCAATAAGGTCTTTGAGAGCGTGCGCACTGTGCGGCGGCGGTGGCGGAGGCGGGCACGCCCAGGCGCCGTCGCCCCTCGCCTCGCCTTGCCTTCCCGCGCCGCGGCGCGCGGCTGCTGACTCATGCCGTGTTGCAGCTCTGCGAGGCGAGGCGAGACGCACGCGCGCGCGCGCGCCCGTGGCCGCCCCGTTCCGCGCCTCCCGCGACGCTCACCAAGGCAATCGACTCGGGGCGGCGCGGCGCGGTGCGGCACGGCACGGCACGGCACGACGGAAAATTATCTTCGTATCACTGACGGTCATGCGAAAGGGAGAGGGAAGGTGGCTCGTGCCGGGTCGTATTAAGTGGCGTTTTCGGCGGAAACAGCAGAAGAGGGTGTTTACAACAGCAAATGATGGAATTTCGTTGATTCGTGTATGAATGTAGGCGGTTTACTTTCACGTTCCGTACCAACGAATCGACTCGGAGCGATGATGGTACACGACATTTCCTTCATATCACTGGCGACAGCGCAGAGGGCTGGGACTCGTGTCGTTGTAAGCGGAGTTCCGAGGAAAGAGTAAAAATGGGTGTTGAAAATACTAGATGATAGCAATTACTCGATTCGAGTTTGAAAGTAAGCGGGCCTTTTTTCACTTCCCGTAAAAACTGTTGTCTAGGGACGCGACATCGATTTTTTTAAAACACTTATATTTTAAAGCTGTTGTTTTTTAACGTCGATGTTCTGTACCTGATGTTTCTGTTTTCTGAAATTTGTTTTTAAATGAAAAAATCCCATAATCAGAATATTGTAAAAGCTAAAATATGAAATAAAAACGGGTTATACTTTGTGTGTTCAAATCAAACGGACGCTGTTTGTAGTGCCTATATCGAAGGAATTATCTCTCGCACAATACCCTATTTTTTAACTTTGTTTTCAGTTAAACCTTTATTATAAATTAATAAAATATGCCACTGTCAAATTAAATATTGTTTAATTTAAGATGTTACTAAACAGCCTCAAACATGGATGTTTAGACATAAGTGCGTTTTTTAGTCGATGTATCATTAACATCGGTGTTTCAATTTCGAACATCAATGTTTAGCAACATCGATGTTTTGTTATTGAAGTCGCATCACTCCTGTCGTCTACCCGTAGCTGCGTTGAGGATTGTGCTCACATCGACTGCGATCTACTAGGTGCGTCGTGGCGCGACATTTCCCTCGTATAAATCAATGAACCCTACGAGCGGAAAGGTAGGAGGTCTCTCTTCCGTGAGGTGATTCCGCGGATATAGAGAAAGAGGTTGCTGTAATCGCAGAAAATAGAATTTTCTGGGATTGATTTTGAATACAGGCGGTCTGCTTTCACTTACCGTAAAAACTGTCTACATTGAAGGATATACTTACAAGAATTGCAATCTACTCCGGACAACACGGCAACGAATTTCCTTACCACAGACGGCACAGCGGAGAAGTAACAACACGCTTCTATCATTGTAAGTGGTTTTTCTGCGGAAAGAGGGTGCGGAACAGGGTGTTCATAACCGGAGATGATAGAGTATTGTCGATTCCAGGGTGAATATAGGCGACCTTTTTTTACAGTAAAAATTGTCTTCTCCACGTGTCCAAAAATTATTATTATTATTATTATTATTATTATTATTATTATTATTATTATTATTATTATTATTATAATAAATTATTCACAGTATCTACTGGTCGGTATGTCAACCACACACACGAATGATGACCAGGTGTGTGGTTGCTTTACTGAAGGTTCAGATGGCTTCTGACAATACGGCATGTATTCAAAATTACACACTTTTGCATATTATATACATTCCTGGTATCCAAGTGAAGACACTCCAGTGCCCGAAGTGTCATTTTTGGGATCACTCCTGTAGCTGATATTATTATAGGCACAGTTGTCACTTTACTGAAGTTCCACTGAGATGCGACTTCATGGGCGAGATCGGTATACTTCTGGATCTTCTCTTGATATTTTCCCGATATGTTGTGGGTATTGGGTATTGATATATCGATAAGGAAAACCTGCTGATGGTTTCTATCAATGTACGTTATATCGGGTCTATTGCCGCCGACATGTCTGTCAGTGATAATGGAGCGATCCCAGTAGAGTGTGTGCTCACTACTTTCAAGCACATTCTGAGGCACATATTTATAATACGGCACGGAAGTGGCGAGTAAGCCCGTTCTCAGTGCCAATAATTGGTGGACCTGCTTCGCCACTTCATCATGCCTCTTTTTGTATTCCAACTGTGCGTGGCTGCTACAGCCACTTGTCACGTGTTGGATAGTTTCGCTTGCAGCCTCACATCTTCTACACGAGTCGGAATGAATGGTAGAATCTCTCAGAATGTGTTTTCTGTAGTTCAATGTTGGTACCACTTGGTCCTGGATAGCTATCATGAAGGCTTCTGTCCCCGGAAAGAGATCCCCGTACTGGAGCCATGCGTGCGACGCAGAGATGTCGACTTCTGGTTTACTCAGCTTGTGAGGGTACCTTCCATGCAGTGCCTTCGCTTTCCATAAGGATATCTCCTCTTCCGTTTCAATGATTGGTTGAACAGGCGGATCAAGCTATTTCAAGTTCAGAGGACTATAGTTATTATCAACTGCGCTCACTGCTTGCTGAACTCTCCCACAATGTTCCAAGAAGTATCTTCTGAGTGAAGCAATTTGAGAACTGTGTAGATTTATGAGATATACAACACCTCGCCCTCCTTGCGACCTTGGAAGGGTAAAACGCTCAGTACTTGAATGGGGATGATGTTTTCGGTGTTGAGTCATAGCGGTTCGAATTGTCCTCTGGAGGTTGTCGAGGTCGGTATTGCTCCATTTAATAACGCCAAAGGAGTATGTGAGCACTGGAATAACAAATTAATTGATGGCCTGAACAAGGTTTCTAGCAGAGAGTTGAGTTTTTAAGAGTCCATGCAATCGTTTACACACTTCAGTTGTTAGTATGTTCTTAGTAACAGTGTGTTTGATTCGGAGTGACTGTTGGAAACCCAAGTATTTGTAAGTTTCATGGGGTTCCATGACGGTAATCTTTGGTTCATTATCAGTTTCCAAATTTATAACTTGCATATGACCCCGAATGATATTCACTCTCCTGCACTTATCCAAACCGAATTTCATCTTGATGTCAGTGAACTTCTCCGTCACGTTTATTAGTTGCCGCATATGACTCTCAGTGTCTGCATACATCATCCAAGTAAAGAAGATGTGAGACCCGGAGAAGAGTTGAGTTCCCCTTTTTAAGAGCGATTCCATAATTAGCTGAATTAAGTAGAGTAGACAGGGGATTCAAGGCTAAGCAGAACAATAAAGGGCTTAAAGAGTCACCCTGGAAAATCCCTCGGCGGATGTGTATAGTATCTGTGTGGACGTATTGTTTTCCATTAAAGAGATACAGTTTTGTATTCCATCGACTCATCGCGGTTTTCAGGAAGTTTTGGATAAACGGGTGGACCTTGTATACTTCCAAACATTGAAGGAGCCAAGAATGGGGCACGGTGTCGAAGCGCTTTAGCGTAGCATGCGTACAAGTTTCTTTGTTTTGCAAGCACTTGCCCCATAATTACAGAGTCTATAATGAGTTGCTCCTTGCATCCCTGAGATCCAGGTCTACATCCTTTCCGTTCATTTGCTAAGATGTTATTATTATTATTATTATTATTATTATTATTATTATTATTATTATTATTATTATTATTATTATTATTATTATTATTATTATTATTACTGACCTCCGTAAATACACAATACCGTTCGAAATCTATAACAGAATTTTAGGGTTCGCACTGCAATTAACTTGCACAAATGTGTTGAATAATATATTATTTTAATTTAATTTCGAAACGTTTCTAATAATTAAGTATTATAAGAAATATATTTTTACCCTTTCGTTTGAGCAATAGCACGTTATTACGATACTTTATCCAGAATGATAAAAAAATCATTAGAAATAGTGTATTCCTATTTAAATGTTTCAATAACTGTATTTATTATTATTAATACTATTGTTTATTTGAAATTCATTATTCCCATGCATTAGCATAAACTGTCCCGTTTTTCCTTGCCTACATTTACGTTTTTTTGCTAATAAAGCCATAATTTTATCTTATATATACACATCGCCTTATTGTGGCCCACCACCTGTTGCCTTCCTGGGCAAGACTATCCCAAGTATATCCTATTTCGCTCGGTGGGTTGCGGCGAGCGAAAACCTATCCTTCTGGCCTGAAGTCTAACGGAATTTCTGCGCACTGGCGCGATGCTCGAGCAAAATTGTCTCCTGCAGGACTCAATTGCTTAGCCTTGCCAACTCCTAAATATCGGCGCCTAAGAGACTTTTTTCGCTTTTTCTCAATTTTTAGCTCACATAATAGTAGAACTTGAAATAAGACTACGGATATTATAGAAGAATAAAACAAGCAAATTTTCATTGAAAAATACGGAGCCATTTTTGAAAGAATAGCGTTTGAGAGTTTCTGAAAAGGCGTAATGTTGAGCTCATTTTCAGAGAAAACGTTTGTCTAAATTTTTAAAGGTCACTCCACTACTCGCTATGTAGGTAATAATTAAGCGAAAGAGCGGAATTTAAACCCCCTCATTTTGTCACGAGGACAATTACACCAATTATAAATTCCTCGGGTTCACTCGGGTTCTTTCGTGTGTCTACTCCCGTTTCCCTCAACTCTGGCTGCCCGTGATCTTGCCCTCCTTCTCGATCTATTTAATAGGTGCCGCCTCCATTAGGGCGTCGTCACCCATTCGGCAATACAGAAGACGCCGCACCTCACGTGTGGTACGTGACTCTGTAATGCTCACTGGAGTTGCATTTCAAAACAAACACCTGCTACTCATTCCGTACGGAGAGGGGACGATGCAGCTCAATATCCAGCGCACACACTGAATACACACAAGGAGGTTTTGGCACTGTTTATCGTAAAATGATATGATTTACGTTAGAGACAACCTCGTAGTGTTAAAGGCATTTTGCGCAAACGTTTTGTTTTTAAGACTACGATCCTAGACGTAGTTGCAGAATGTTGCTAGCGCTAAATTTCCGTAATGTCACATCCTCTTGATTGGCGTTTGTCGAACTACAGCTGCCCATCAAAACCACGTTGCGACATAGAAAAACGGAGAGTGCAGCACATACTGGCGTCGGTGTTCCATTCCATGTATTGCGATTTAATGCACTCATTACATCCAATAATTCTGGTGCGATATAATTCTATCGTAACGTACTAGAATTCGCGCATGCGCAGAGGCTCGAAAGAGAATGTATAGGAAAGGCATAATATGTAGTACTTTTCGCTAGGTTCCCCACCTTGATTACCGCCACCCTTTAGGATTAATTTACAATTTGGATGTCAAATTTCTCAGAACGACAGGAAATACGTTCGTACAAATATGCATCGCTGATCATGAAACACGACTACATCATGGAAATAAAAGGATTGTTTGTTTCAAAATACAAATGTAATAACTTTCAAAGAAACACAAGAAACATTCTGAACAAAGTATGGTAGACTACAATAGAGTCGGCGAATTCATTCATTTCCATTACGAGAGAATTCCGAAGAAAAAAGTTCAAGTAGTTCTACCTGAAATCTCAAATGCAAAATATATTTTGGAAAGTAATTACACCAGCAGATGCCAATCGGACAAAATGCGTATCTCGCTTTAGTATTTCGTATTAAAATGGGCATATGATACTATAGCTCATTAAAACCCAGTATTAGGAGCCATTTTCTTACGTGATTAATTTTTTCTTTTCGGCATACTTTATTACTCCTCAATCATCGGCTTAAATGTTCTGTTTTACTGACCAAGCATCCCATCATTAAGATACGTTAGGCTTCTCCCAAGCACTTTCAATCACAGATTTTCACAGAAAAAAGGAAGTTCCACCAAAATACTATCTAATATTTGTTTCCTTTCCCCTCCTAAATTTACTTCAAACTTACAATGTTCTTCACACACCTACTTTCTTTCCACAATATATATTAAAGTTTTCACAAAGTTTGAATGTCATCAAAAGATCTAGCACATTTAATCGAACAACAAATTATTAAACAATTAAGAAATGGCATCAATTGCATGATGAACCTATTTTCGGAAGCTGAATAAATAAATAAACTAGTATAATTCATCAGCATATACTCTCACAATATTTGTAACTAAAACAATTTTCGGAAATTCCGTCAAAATGACATAAAAATCGTGATTAATGAAAGATACAAATAATTATCTTTTAAAAAAATCTAATTTCTTTAATTTCCGCATTTTACAATATAATTATGAATTATGATACAGGAAAAACGGGAAGTGCATGGCATGGGTTGTCAGAAAAGTTTTAAGTTGGGTATGAAGTTATTTTCACTTTTAAACCAATGAATTGCAACATCTGACATGTTTGCGCGAGTTTAACTAGTATATTTTATTTCATAAATATGTAACAAGACGTAACCTTCGTGATTGTAAAGTGGCCGAGACCACGGCTCTTGTGACGTCACTGAATTTCTTATGCACGAGGGAAAACCCAAGTTTCCGCGAGTAAATAGAATATCTGGTCATTTCAATGCAAAGTGAATCCAAGTTGAAAACAAAAGGGATTCTTCAAGTGATTACAACGCAGTTTTTTCGTGCGGGGTATGGAGAAAGGCAGACAATAAGTGAAAAACAAGTTGTTGACCTCACCGATTATATGCTGTGTAGTTCTGACTGCACTAGTTTCTGTGGTTTAATTATTCATTGCATAGATCATCGTGATGAAGCAAACTTTGCAATATCTGATATCACTCTGATAAACAGAAATCAATTGCAGCATGACTGAGAAAGGTATATCAGAGGTACACTGTGAAGTTCCAATTTTAATGATTTCTCCCAGCTTTTTTTACAATACCAATTAATTTATATTTTTATCGTTCTTATTGTAAATGGAATATTTTCTTCTTTTAAACCCACTGAATCTTCGTAAATAACGTACCATAAGAAATAATTTATCGGCTCTGGGGATGATTACACATTAGTTTTGAGTGGAGTCTCCAGCCGTAATATTCAAGTTCAAACCTTTTATTTGTGTAATGCAAGAAAAGATAAAAAAATAAACTTTAAACATGGTTAGTTGCCTACCTACGCCAAGCCTGGCATAGTTGTACGAAAAAGTATCGATAGAAATACATTTTTTAACATTTTTGTTTCATTACAAAATTAGTTTTACTTATCGTCAATTAGATTAATCGAGTAGTAACGATCCATGTTATGCCGAAACGGCACTGTAGTAATTGAGTTTCGCCCATGGAAAATCCCATGTTAGTTCTTTAATTAATATCTTTCTCTTTCCATTAGTTTTTTTTTCAAGCAGTCTCTCCATTACAGTAATCGTACTCTATGCTCTAGATCTATTCCTTCAGCTAGGGCACAAAAAGGAATAGACAAAATCTGTAACAGAACTGCATTTGCAAATAGTTTTTTATTACACACGAGCGAATATTTTATCAATTCATGCCAAAAACGCTCGTTGCTATATGTAAACCTAATTCAACTTAATATTGTTGATGCGTTAGGGTAGGGATCCTTAAGTCGAAGAAAACATGCCGGATGCAATTATCCCCATAGTACATCATACACAGTTTTAGACTATTCTTTTAACGTTAAATAAATAAATAAAGGAAATAATACTTTTGTAAGGTGATGGACAAAACGAAATTGTATTTAAAGTTTTTTCATCACAACGGATGGGAAATTGGATTTCTGCAATTATATGAAACTTGAAAGTGGTTTGATAATTAGAAACTAGGTCTCTTTTTCGTGTTACGTCATTTGGATGTTAACTTGATGTTTCAAATAACTTTGACTTTAACAGCTAGAAAACGTGGGAGTTTCCTTTACAATATCAATAATTTTAATCGCAGCATGCCGTTGGATGTACATTTTAATTTCTAGTTTTACTTTTCGAAATAAAGAAACGAAAAGTGAAGTTATCTGATATAACGTCAGTTCCTGGAGTGGGAAGATTGAATTTTGGCTCAATGCCAAATCACCTGCAGCACACGTGATAATGTTGTGCTTACTATTACATTTGTTTATTATCTTGTTCCGCTTCGTCATTTACGGGCAAGGACAAGAGTATGACGCAAATTCTACAAGTATCGGACCCCGGGCACAGCAAACACCACGAGATGGCAGTGACCGGTCCACCGACCTTGTAGTATTCGTAGTTATTCATTCTCGCAGGCATTCAGGAGATGTTGCGTGATTTATGTTTAGGTCGCGTCATGGCAGTTGTACAAGGTGGTCTTTTAATGGACAAAATGCAGGTGAAGGCAATGAAGAGTTTTTATCCCTTCGAATCTTTTTCTACTTTCGCCTTTTCGATAATTCTCTCTACGTATAACTGTATTACTAAAGCACTACTTTATCTTTCCTAGCTAATGTTAGAGAATGTTAATGAGGAGACATTATAGTTCTAAGCAGTTATGCTAAATTGTGTGAGGAAACGATTAAGTAGTAGAGAACTTTATCTGCTACTCCTCATATTTGTACTAGAAATATACAGATCATTAATGTACAAAAAGAAACACATTTGAGGGATAATTTCATATTCATCCTTCATGTTAAATACATTCAAGAGCCATTCAGAAGATCCAGTTCAGAGCGATCTTAAGGAAAGATATATTCGTTCCTATTTTGCCATGCTACCATAACTCTAAGGCACGCGTATTTACGATTAAATATTATTATCACTCAACGAGTTATTCACCATTCCTACATATTTTAACGTCAAATGCAAATAATAATCAAAACACAATGCACACGCTGCTTAAACGAACGCCAACTGGGGCCGGAACTTGCAATACTTTGTCATGAGGGTCAAGGACGCCGAGGCATTGTAAAAGAGCAGTGTACGTTTCCCAAGCCGGGATAAACAGGCATTCTGATTATTTAATGTTCGATGATACTAATAAATCGCCCTTTCTAATTATTTAATGTTTGTAACATACGCGAACCACCGATTCTCTAGAACAAACAACGAGACGCTATTTACAATACACATAATAATACATACTGTTTATGTAACATAACCTCACGGTAGAAGAGTTGTGACTCATGTTTAGATCTTGTGAATACATCTGCCGTCACAGGTTGTCGAAGTGATAATTTGTAGAATTTGTCCGGGTTTTCCCTTTCGTATTTGCTAATTGTACATGCAACATCACTTCTCGCTCCTCTTCTATTTCCCTCCCCGTTTTCAAAGTAAAACTGTATTTTCTTTCCTACCTCAAGCTAAAACAAGCCATGACGCGATATTAACCTTTAGGAATTTCCCAGTCTCCGCAATTATTCCCAGGCTATTAGTGGTATTTTACTTCTCTAAACAAGCAATATGTCACTGTTGCTATCAGTGTAAGAAGGCCATAGTGTCAAAAGTCCACTTTATTTTACGTTGATATTTTTCACTTCTTTGGTCCGAGCGTGTGGATGACAGGCACAAGCATTTCTAAACGATTACGGATGGACAAGTCACGACGTCACAGTACTATACAATTTGAGGTCACGAATCTATTTTCATTTTCTTATTCATTCTCCCACGTATGTCTGAGCGCCTCACGGTAGAACGCGAATTAATAATGAACGAATCATTGCCGGCGATTGTTCACATTAAGAATTTTCTGTAAAAGGTTTTAAAAATAAAGAGCAAAAGATTGAAAACCAGAAGAAGGGGAAATTAAGAAAACAGTTATTTCGAAAGAAATGAATAATTGTAGTACGAATTAAATTAGAACATACTTGACTTGGGTGTTGAGGGGGCGGCGTTGCCGCATATTGTGCAATTTGGTATGTGATGTCAACACTAACTAGGCGAACAGTAGAAAGGAATATTGAGAAACTCTTAACACATGAAAGAAGGATAATAAATACGAAACGTACCTTTTCTTATCCTTCGCCAATTACTCCCAAACCACACTGTTACATTACACAGTAACAAACTTCGTAAATACTCGTACTTATTTGAGAACACTACATCGTGCGCACTGTCAACAAAACATGCAGTGATTTTTTTGATCCAGCTTCTCTTTCCCAATCTTCGTCTACGTGCCAATTCAGAGCATTAGCTGTTTGCTATACTTCTTTTGAAAAAGGTAACAAAGGCCCAACATCGTTTTTCTCCCTCTCAAAGTAATCACGAGCATTTACACACTTTTCGCGGGATTGTCCTTTCTGAAGGACGCCTCGACCAGATTTCCTCTTTTCCTTTACGGGACGAATCCTCGAGTGGTCGCGGCCGCGTTTACCACTTTCTTCCGACATATCAGAAGACACAGCACTAACGAAACGATACCAATAGGCAATAACAAACGACAACAAAACAGTAATGACAAATGAAGGTAATATAATAAACGATAACAACGAAGGTTTGAAACAATTAAAACAATAACAAGAAATGACCTCACATTCGACACCTAACTTCGCTCAGCTGGCTAACCACAACATTCAAGGTACGTGATTTATTTGTTCCCTAATTTCAGCTAACAACAGTGTGTGAATAACGAAGCTTCTGATTTGCTGTTCCTTCGGGTATGGCGCTGGCGTCATCCGGTGGCCACGAACTGTCAAATACATTCTAATTTTATTCGAATCTTGTATCTATAGCGACAGGGAGAGAAGTTATTGTTATTGTTAAAAATCTGAATGGTAATTTCACGCAAAATGCGAGGTAACTGGAAACAATTAAATCTTGAAACGATGACAAGAGAAATAAATTTAAAAAAAACTAGTGGTACTATATCACATACTTTCTTGCATTATTATTTCTAACTCTTGGAATTTTCAGAAATTCAGAGAGTTCAACGTAATGAGTCCTAACCCTGTTTGGAAGTGTCCTTTGCTCTACCTGAGGAAAAACTTTAAAGAAAAGTTTTAATTTTGGGGAAAAAATTGAAATTACCTTTACTGCAAGCAAAAATCACGCGATGCCACTTTCACTAGTTTCTACAAAAAATTGTGTATGACTCTCTTTGAAAACCAAGTATTTTAGAACATATCACAAGTAAACAAAGTGGCTTACAAAATTGTCCAGTTTGCTTCATGTGTCACAGAAAGAAAGTAGTTTTGTAATTAGGAAAAAGGCTCAAAGCTTTAGAAGTTAATGTTTTATGTTCGACACAAAATATTCAAAACTGGCTATGATATATTCTTCATACGACTTAATCGCATTGTTCCGATCTCTCTTGAATAAAGTTTCATCATTAACTATGAGTCAATGGAACATACATAATTTTCAAAAACGTATCCCATAGCGGTTTCTCTTCAGGAAATTTAAACGCTAAGGTAGCAATGAGACACACTACAATATTTTCTTTCGCCATCCATAGGATCCCACTTCAGTTACAAAACGATTTCAACTAATGCAATTTAAATACAGTTACTATGTAAGTAGTAAACTACACGAGGACAAATATACCTTGCTATATTTTTCTTTCAATAATTCACAGCTAATGCACTTCAATAACTATCCTAATTCTCTGAAACATAATGTTCAATTGCCGCAATTTTCATACATGTTGACTATCTGATTTCATCAAATTATCACATTGTTTACCCAAAAGTCTTGCAATGATAATCTATTTTTATGTACTCCACCTGCGCATTCAACGCCTGAAGGCACAAAAATGCATATTTTCGTTAATATTTACAAACGTCTGATAAAATGTTTAAAGACACAATATTTAGAGAACATTTGAATTAAGGCCATGGTTTACATTTCGTTTCTGTACAACAAAATTCCTCTCCCCTATTGTGGGAATCCGTTCGGGCACAGGAAGCACGTCTCGTGCGCCAATAAAGTTCATTCGGTAGCTCCATCTGATTTCTCTGCTGTAAAGTTTGTACATAATATGAATTGCATCTGCAAATCAAGTTTGCTTGTTTGATTCGGAGAGAACGTAAAGCGAACGTTTCTCGACTAAAAGAATGAGCGAAAGTCAAGGGTGTGTGTTAGCCGAGATAAGGCAAGTGATCCTCAATTTACTGTTTAAATTGAATTTTGGGAATTATGATAATTAAAATTGCTAAGATAATATAATTCATTTCACAGCAATTAGAACAATTAGACTTGATTTGCGCTACCAATAACCTCGTACCCTTATTAAGCGGCAACCACAATAAACGGCCATTTCTTTCCAGAAACAATGATCGCTTAATACAGGCTTCACAGTAGCAGCGTCTGACGCCGCCTTTGCCTGGATGGAATTTCTAGAGTGCTGCGGTAGCTGCTCGGATCGGTCGTTTCTGAATGGTTTTCTTCAATCCAAGAAGTTTCAGGGACCGCACCCACAGGATGAAAAGAGCAAGATGCCTATGTGATACCTTTAACCACGAGCTACGGACCATACATCCTCCTTCACCCCCGCGCTCACCACTTCAGGATCGAGCGATGGGTTCAGTCCTTCATGATCTTTCCCGTACGGTCTTCAGTAAGACCAGACCTGTAGCGCCATTGGGAAAAGGGATGTGTAGATATATCTGACCGGCTTAAATGGCTCACGGCATCATTACATGTCACTGCAGTGCCTGCGATCGGGAGGTCCTAGGGTTCAAGGCCCGACGGTGGCAGGATTTTCGATACCAAGGTAGAATCCAGATATGGAGGGCAATTTTAGTCGCCTGCAGCTCTGATCGGTAGTTTTTCCTGGTTTCTCCGATCAACACCAGGTGAATGCCGGAGCAGTACCCTAACAAACGAACCACACACAGCGCGGTCTCTTTCCTTCCCCTTCCTTGTTCAATCCCTTACACATATTTACACTTATATGTGCTGCACTAGAACACATGTCGGGAGACCAGTGAGGAACGTGTAACGGTGTGTAACGGCTGGGGCAGTGCCCCTGGGACGGTGGGAAATATCAGTTTGCGGAAAATCCCGCAAGCTGGCGTTTGGTCGGCGCCGGATCTCGCCATCCAGTGGGGTAAGATCACCACCACCTCACGCGCTCAAAATACACTACACTTACGAAACTAATAACCTTAGCAGTTGACACGCGCAGAAACACCAATCAATCATATGTCCGAAACCGACGCGACATTTTCTACACCGATATATCGTGGCTTTGATAAAAGCTGCCGAGGTCACACTGTACTGGGGCTTCTTAAGCAAGAAACGAGAATGTACAGAATTCATAAGTCATGTGAATGCAAATCACATGGTATTGAGCTAAACACCACGTTTTTGTCTTTTTCTTCCCTTTCTTCATATTCTTCTTTTCTTCCTCCCTTTCTCTTCTTTTTTCTATCGTCTTGTTATTTTTCATTTTCTTTTTCCTTCTTATTCTCCTAATTCGTCTTCTATTTACTTTCTTTCTTCCCCTGTTTCTTATTTTCCCTTTCTTCCGCGTCATTTTCCCTTTTTTTCTCCTCGTTGTCGCAGCCCAATGCTGAGGCAAGTGGCATGCATAGGCGACTGCAGGGGCATGGGGTGTGTAAAGCATAAACGTCTAGCAGGTTGCGTCAACCAGCGATGAGTGTGATTCAAAATACTGATTAAAAAGCACATTTTTGGTTGTGTTGGGCTGCGTCACTTTGTCATTTGACGTGTAAATTAGAATGAATAAAAATCCTAATTAATAAATAGAAATAAACAAAAAAAATTGCTTATTTAAAAGTACTGACAAAACTGCCGGTATAAAGATGGACTTAAACTAAAGGGGAGAAGATTATCTCGTAGTCGGTGCTCTTTAGTTTGTCCGAAATAATAACATCAACAATCTTAACATTAACCATTGTAGAATTTACAACCATATGTAGAATAAGGAAATGTAATTCACGCGACTGGTCGGAGTGTGTAGAAAAAGTATACCATCAGTTTGCCAACGTTTCAGAATCCTTTTAATTCCGTTCTCCGGGCTTACTAAATAATTATGAACATTATTTACAATCTCTCAGCAGCATTATGTTCGGATTCCAACCCAACTCCACATGGAGTTGCTGCAGCATAAGGGTCCATCTCGCACCACCTCTGACCAACACACCAAAACAAATGGATTTGCTTTCTTTTTTATAAATGATTTAACATTGGCTTTTAAAGAGAAGTATTTTGTTCATATAATATTTTTAGCGGTTTTGTTTTAATGACATACTTATATTTTCTGGTTGATTGACATAGAGTGTGATGCTAACATCAAAATATTGATATGAGTAACAAGGATTATCAGCTTATTTTTACTTTCTCGCTACGTAGTAGGGAGAAAGTTATGAAATGCAATGCGAAAAACGGCGAATTTTCGTCAGAAAAACTCAT
The DNA here is from genome assembly GCA_038098605.1 of Gryllus longicercus. Taxonomy (NCBI): domain Eukaryota; kingdom Metazoa; phylum Arthropoda; class Insecta; order Orthoptera; family Gryllidae; genus Gryllus; species Gryllus longicercus. Next base: position 132,818 of record JAZDUA010000832.1, on the reverse strand, counting down.
ATTACAAGGCTAGTAACGAAAAAATGGATAAATCCAGTTGCTAAATTAAAAAAAAAATAAAAAAAACACACCTCTAACACGTGGTCAAGCCAGAATACATGTTTTGTGGGTCCTTGTTACCGAAAATTCAAATGACGGCAAAACGTATTTCTGTCCGTTCGACTATCTGTGGACAACGCTAGCGCATGAACTGTTTAGCCGATTTTCTCCGAAATTGATATTTTCCAATCAATCTGGCTGAGTCCCGGCCCCTTGAATTTGAAAGTGATATTTTAATTTTGGTGGTTACTTTATATGAAGCTCCTGGAACATTTTCAGAGTTAAAAAAAAGGGCTCCATCGCTTTTGATTCAATTTTTTTGGATAATGTGAAGGACATTTAAGAGAATGGCGCAGGTCTAATTTTCGTTAAAACCTCTGACTTTCAAAACTGCAAAAATTCAAAATATTTTTGGCTTTTCCTACAACTACAATTATGAAGATGACGATTTCCCCCCTTAATGAACTCTATTCCTTAAAGATAGATTTTGAAATAAGGTCCGGTACAATTTTTCGAAAATTTGAGTACTTTGCGTGAAAGTACTAGCGAGAAAGCACGTGCTGTTTTAGCACCACTAGTTTTCTCATTTTTGGACATCCCTCAGGAAGAGAGAGAGATGGTGCTCCGGCCCCCGGAGAAGGCCAAGAGATGCGTGATCTCGACCGGCGGAGCGGAACGGAACGGAACGAAGCGCCTCGCGGAGGTTTCCCGCGCTCCCTGACCTTTCTCCTCAGGTTGCAGCGTCCCGCCGCGCCGCGCCGTCGGCCTTCGCGAGGCAGCGGAGAGCGGACGCACTGTTTCGCCGACAATAAATCGGCGCCCGCGGCTCTGTTTGTTTGCACGCACTCGCCGCGCTCGCAATAAAGAGACATCCGCAGTGTTTTACCAGCCGCCTCCAAGGCATCGATGGACCAAGGGAGGGGGGCATCTCCCCCCCCCCGCAGCCCAACATTAGTCTATAATTTTACTGATTTTATTAAAACAATTACCACATATTGATCGAATCATATCCAAAGGAGTATTCTCATTTTAAAAAAACGTACAAACGTTATATGTAATAGACCAACTAATTCTTTAACATTTTTTACAAGAGTACGAACATAAACATAAAGATTACTGTGTTTAGATATGGAATCTAAATATTATAGAGGAGACTAGCAGAAAATGTGAAACTGAATGTTTCTCATGGCAGGTATGATACCAATTGTACAAAAGGCGGGTATCAAAAATATTCTTAATAATACTTTAAAATATCCTATGTCATTAGCAAAAAAACATACCTTAACCTACTGAATGTGTATTTGTTGAAGTATTTAAGACCTATAAAACTAATTTTATCACGTCTCTACACACATCCCAGTTGAAACTACTTGAGTAAAACACTGTGTCCGTGGCGCTACTCCAAGCGCAAAGGACAAATTATCTATTTTTCGTAAATGATAGCATTTTTTTTCATTATTGCGTTATATTCCTGCCCAAATTTGTATCATATATTGTAGAATATCGGAAGCAGTTACGCATTTAGGAATCAATTACACACATTTTACTTGAAAGCACTGTTATATCTCACAGCAATGATTTGTTTTCACACACAAATCTGAATATATAAGAAAGATAATTGGATAATTTTAAAAATGATACTCGTATGTAGTTGCCATCTCTCGACGAACCAGTTATAAAGTGTTAGACGCCCTGAACGGATTGAATTTAGGACACCTTTCTACTGCAATACCTACTAAGAGGAGTACTGTTGTCCCACGGACGCTGAACGCCTGATTACATGTACTTGCTAATAATGTAACCGACTTCGAAACTTCGTGCTGCAGTTGTTTGATGGCGGTTTTCGTTATTATTGAGATTCAGTGTACGTATAAAAGCGATTTTTATTAGATCATCTACAATCCCTCACTGAACTTTATAGGCAACGCATTTTCTTCTGAAAAAGCAAGTAATATATGTGCTAATCACGTGTCTCATTTGAAATATGAAAACAATCACATCGAAAAGTGTATGTAGGGCTTATTTTACTTTCGGAAGAGAACTGTAAATGAAACGGGTATTTTAAGTATATTTTACACTACATGACACGCTCATTTGCAAAATAAACTACGCATATATTATGCAAGTATTAAAAAAAACAACTTATTTTTCAGTTACACATTTCATCTCTCTGCTTGCATTTTTGAGGTTGTTTCTAGTAGGTTTCTTTGATTTCGGAACTTGATATTCTGTAAGCTCTCAAGTTAACCCATTAATTCATCAGCATTTTTCAATTTGGCCCCAAACTTCAAGTTCACGATTAAAAGTCCTCCTCCAAACTGGCCTGCATTTTTGATTTACGCTTACGCGCGTCCAAACACGCATTTTTTATTTAAGCGCGTCTGGAATTAAATACTCTCTCCCCCAAACTGCGCAGATTAAGCGAAGAAGATGCCTCATGCAAACACATTTAAATTAACTGCATGTTCATCATCCCAATCGTAGGGCACAACACTAAGAAAGCCCTGCGGTGACTTGAAGCGAACTCCATATAAGATACCAGCGATTTATTGGAAACGGCAGCGTCTTCAAGGGCATTTTTCTACTACCGTTGTATTATTCTGTCATTTTACGGCTGCAACCAGTTGCATAATGGTACTCGTTATGATACAGGTTTTTGACCAATCACAGAGAAGTTTACAAACAAAGTATTGACAATTAATCATTGAGAATCGTTCTAGTAAACGTATTGTTCGATTGTATACATTAAAATTGCATTGAATACTATATAACGCTTTTCAGTTTTAATTTCGTTATTAGTAATTTTTACGTGGAATATTATTTAAAATAAATTGGATCATTTTACTTTGATCCTATTTGACTAGCGGAGTGGTAAACATAAGACATCTGCTGCAGGGTAGGGTGGAGAGCTGTTGACTAGATGGTCTCGACTGATTCCTGCATGTCAACTGCCACGAAACAATTCAACGTAACGCCACGTTACAAAAATTACCATAAGTCGTAGAAAAAGTAGCGTATGAAACTCTATGTAATGGGTATTAATACACTCGTATGATATACGCTCTTATCGTAATATTACACTCGTGTATTAATACCCATCATTACATTGTTTCATAATGTACCGGTAATATTTTGTCATGAGAATCGGCAAAAATAATTGTGGAAAAAGGGAATGGGGAAGGGAATGTGAAATAATTGTGGAAATTGTGTGTTTAAAACAATTGTGGAAGAAGTTATTGCCCGGTGTCAAGAGTTTGTCATCCTTTTGTCGCGTAGGCAACTGAGTGCGTTATTGAAAGTCTTCGAGCCCAGGCGACACAGAGTATTCTACTTGCATCTAGTACTGCTACCCACGCGGCGAGGCTAAATGACCCAGCTGCTTCTGACTCCACATGGAAATTGTAAAAGAAATAAACAACAACCATGTGACATTTAAGCTTATTCTTGATGTATTTGAACCTTATAACAAGATTATAGCGCTTGTAAGCGCTGGCAACAATCTTATTATATTTTAGGAAATCGAATCTACGCTGCCGCAGAAGGTTAATTATCATGCGGTCGCCTATCCGAATCTTTCTTTTTTACATTCTCCCAAAACTTCTAGAAAATTATTTCCAAGCCTTAACATCATTGACATCTCACATTGACAGGGATTTCCTTCCCTGTAATATAGCGGATATATCGGGAAATACTCTATATATACTAAAAACTTAAATACTTTCCCTTATACGAAATAAATACACAATACGCGTACGCTGTTTGCTAAACAAAACATGGACTTCGTGCATTTCTGAAATAAGATATTCGTGAGTTCCAGTGCATGTATTATTGCGTGTGAAGTATAAAACTGACGTCGGACTGAGGTCGTGACTATTTCATTACCATTTATAAAAGTGAACTCACGAGCGGCCATGGCTCTTGCAAGCTTAACACGCATAGTTTTTCAATGGGAAAAGTGATAACTATGATAATTATCGATAATCAAATCACATAGATGCACTGGAATTTGCAGTTGTGACCAGTCTGCTTTCTCGTGTATTAATAGCTAAGGATTTCCGATAATTGAAGGGTTGAAGTAAATAGGGATCTAAGTGCCAAATTCCAAATTTCCCAGAAATCATGTTTTTTCTGTAGTGAGCATACAAATGTATTTTTTCAAAACACAACAGAATTTACAATTCAGTATGAGGTATTATAAGCACGGTTTTATCATTAAAACAATTAATTTTTTATTAAATTAACTTGAAATAAAATTAAAACTTATACAAATCAGGTCGGATCTAAGTCCGCATGTTGTAACCTAAAAGAAGACGTAAGTGCCACTGGCACTTATATCCTTTTTTACAAATAATGATCTTGCAAATAAATAATAGGCCTATGAAAAGTAAAATTTAGTTATTTAATAACTAAATTTTACTTTTCTTAGGCCTATTATTTACTTTTCTTATTGCAGAAAGCAACAGAAATTTACAGAAGGCAACCTGGCGGGAGGACTTAGATCCCTTTATATGTTGGACAGCCTGGCACATACACCCAGCTCATTTTGTAGGTGACCACTGCAACTACTAAGCCCCCATTTTGGCACATAGATCCTATTTTACGTTATTGGCGTTGGCACATAGATCACATTAACGATCAAAACCCAAAATTTTGATTTTTGGCACTTAGATCCCTATTTACTTCAACCCTTCAATTATTGAAGTAAAAATCCAACAAAAAACAACACACCACCACCTTTTCGCGATAAGTATGACGTGTAATTATACGAGCAAGTGAGTCATCGACGATATTAATGAATACGTATTCTACACAGACAATCGTTTACACCAATGTAGTGAGTGTGGATGGACTGAAAAGAACTAGAGGTTCCAAAATGCCCTCTACTTGGTCCGAAGTACGCGCGCGAATTATTCACTCGTTTTTGAATTATTCTCTCGTTTTTGAATTCCAGTTAAAGCAAAAAAAAGAGATAAGATTATGACTCGCGAGAGTAATTACACAAAGGAAATTAAAAAAACTTTTTTTCAACACCATCATGGCGGCAAACAATTGGTCAATCCCGGTCGATCCACTATTCATGTGGAATTTGTGGTGGACGAAAAGGAATGGCGATAGGTTTTCTCGGGGTTCTCCTTGCGTCTGGTTCCATCATCATCATTCAAATCATATCATTAACCTACCGAAAGCCATTTATTCCAGGCGTGATCGAAAAATCGAGGAAACGATCTAAGTGAGGATGATACTAGCTACGAACTTCAGATTTGGTACCGATTGTGAAGCCCTCCAATCTTTTAAAGATATGGTTGAGGGCTCTTTTAAAAGTTTGGAGAACGGGCCAGTCTTAAATTGGATCCCTTGCCACCTACACCCTGTGAAGTGCAGGGCTGGCACCCATAACAGATGGTGCATACCGTGAAGCCCCCAGATCACGTAAAGAAGTCGTTAAGTTCCTGGAACCCGGAAGGTGAATTTCACTGAAAATGGTGTGTTCTAAGTGATTTACTCCGTTTAGTTTCAATTTATAAACTATACAAAATTGTAAATGTTAAGTATACGTTTACATTTTTGTTGCTATAAATTTTAATGTTTAATTAAATTAAAAGTACAATATTATATATGATGGGTTTCTTACAAGAACTAAACTGGTCCACATTCGAAATTTTTCAGGACCGTAAACGTTCGCAGTGAATGAATGAATGTTTTTCCGTCGCCTTATATCCTTTCATGTGTTTGGCACTTGTCGAAAGAAAATGTCCCAGAAGATAGCGCCAGTTGTAGGGAATAACTTGGTGAAATATCTCAGAGTATTGAATTTCGGGCTTGTTTGGTTCTTGTAAGAAACGCCTCATATTCATGAATCGTAGCATGTTCTTTCTCCCCCCCCACACACACAATGCCAGAATGGGCGAGCGGGGGGGGGGGGGGGGGGCGCGTCTCGCGGAGCGGATGACGGCCGGGGCGGAGGAGGCGGAGGAGCGCGTCGTGTCAGCCGGCGCGGCGGCGCGACCGGCCCTGAGGTCGAGGACGAGGACGAGGCCCGCGGCGGGAATCGATAGGCGGAAGAGGTCGACCCATTCCGCCCCGTTCCACCTCACCCCGCCGGTTAGCTCCTTCCGCTCACAGCTCCGCTCTTCTCTGCCTCGCCCCAACGCGCTTCGTCTCACGCCGCAGTGCCCCAACTCCACCTCACTCCGCTCGGCCACTCATCACCCCGCTCAGCCCCGCTTCGCCCCGCTCAGACGCGAATTAATGAAGATATGGAGACAAGAAAAGAAGGACGATAATCAGACACTCTTTTTCCATGTTGGATTTTTCTATGCGAAACACTTCTTTAAGCCCCCCCCCCCCCCCCCCACTTTTGGAGTAATTTCACTTCTTTGAAATGTTTGCCCACAGGAAAAAAAGGCGACTTATTTCGTATCATTTCCTTCTTAGAAGAGTTACGTAGCAGTAGATGTTTCAGTTTTACAAACGTTTTATGCAATTATTTTTAATTCATTAATTTATCTTTGCCAGATGATATGCTACAGTTATCAATCGCTCAAGAAAGAAATATTAAAAATCACAAATAAAGGCCACCGAGAATGGAGTGAAAGGTTTCCAAACACGTCTTATTGTACATAGTTTCTGAAAGATTATTTCGTTTCACTTCTCACAACGAATTACAAATGAAATTAACAAATACAAATTTCCATGGAAATTCAAACTAAACGAACCAAAGACAAAAATAACGATAGAGTTTACGATAAAAAAGCGAAAGAAGGTGAACGGTGCAAAAAAGGATGTGTACACCGAAAAAAAAAAGAACCGTTGGAGTATACCAGAGACTGCACAAGTTTCCTTGTTACAGTATCATGGATCTGGTATATCCTCCGAATTCTTTTTTTTTTTTCTTTTTTTTTTTTTTTCGATAGAGCATCGGTATGAGAACTGAGACTCGAAGTGGTTGGTAATGGTGTTGCCGGTCGTCGAACGACGAAACGAGATCAGAAGGCGATGCCAACGAAAGAGGAAAGAGATAAGCGGCCTAACGTAGCATTTGCGGTTGAATGCTGAAATAAAGTAGGTCAGTAGGCGGAGGGCGGCACCGCTGGGACTGAAGCTGCCCATTGTGGGAAAGAATCGTGATTTAAGGGAAGCCTATAAAAAGATCCCAGATCGAAAATTGGTGTTTATTTTACAGTGAACTGTTTTTTTGAAAAATATATTTTTAAACTGAGTCAGATACAAAACGTTGCCTTACATATTTCGAGTTACTCCAGTCCTTTTTGGATTTTAACCATCACGTTCATAGAGTTTCATCAATTCAATACATTAATTCACGTTATATAAAATGACGTCTAGTAATTACCATTATATCAACAATATAATTTTTGACAACAGATTTTGCACAACTTGAGAAACGATCGCTTTCTTTTCTGAAAACAAAGACATTTAAAATATTTTGCCATTTGCCGATTTTCATCTCTCACAAGAACACATAGTGCACATGAAAACGAGATATGTGCATTGAGTTCATTAAATAATTTTCACAAATAATTAGTGAAATGGTACATTTTAGTATAGAATTCCGAAAGTTTCTCTTTCGTTGAAAGTGAGACATTTGGTCGACTTGCATAAATTGATGCAGACAATATGAGATCTCTGCGGTTATTATGAATCTCATTACCTTCTCCATTAGCGGTAAAATAGCGCACCAAGTGAATACACTGGCGAGCTTTGCGGAATAGATATCTTCCACGTCTTTCAGATTATTTGCCCTAATAGAATATAATAGCTAATACAAATTTCACATCAGAGATGTCTGGAGATAAGCACGTATAGTGCTTTCGGAGTCAGTACAATTGCTATTTTGAGTCAAGAAACAGCTTTCCAACAACTTCCTTCGGAAGAGGAGAAACCAAAACTACGAATCACGTCGTCGGTCGAGGCAGAATTTAGCAGTAAATTCCAATGTCAGCAGATTTGCAATTAATTTGAGGAGGAACAGTCCTGATGGCCTTGGTCCCGTCACATTGAATTTCAAAGGTCAAAGACACGTAATGAGGAGTCTAGCCCGCATCTAGTTTGTGAACCATAGTCACAAGGAGAGCGAGCGTTTGGATGGCAATCTATATCGTAGATCGGGGCCCATCACGGTTTCGCTCCCTAGAGCGCAGGTTGGTTTCTCTTAGCTTTCAGTCGGTGGCTGCGATGCTAAAGGAGCGCCATGGTTTTCAGTGGCATCTGCCGCAGGGCTATGAGAACTGCGGAGGTCAAAGCGACGGGCGACCTTTCCGAACCTTCAGCACACTACAACCTGAATGACTCTCTTTATCTCTTATTTCCACGAGTCTTATCAGTTTTAATATTTTGGCTCTAATCTCCAACGCCTTTCGAGATACGCGATTTCTATTATGTTTTGTCTGGTAGCCACTTAGTTTCCACTTAATAATTGTATGGTCACGGGGTAAGAGTTCTTAAGTAAAAAATATTAAGTTTGCAGAAAAGAAGGGCTAAAGCATTGATTCGCTTACATTTCCCAACTTTTTGTCGTTAAGGAGGCAACATTTGAATTCAGTCGTTTTACTAAAATAAAATATACATACTTAACTTGTAGTTTCAGTACGTAACCCAATTTCGCCAAAAAATGACTGAATTCTCCAAGTATGTACGCTCTCCATTATTTGCACTGATATTATCAAGGCGTAATTGATTAATTTTGCTCCCCAACCGTACTTCAGGTCTTTGTAATTTCAAAGCTACACATGGATTCAAAACTAGTGGTCAGTACATTCTTTCTTACGTTATTTGTAATTATTTCGTAGTATCGTAGTAATACTAGTTGAAACTGCTCGTTGGCAATGGCACGAACGGCAGAGGATGCAGGGAAAGGTTTGCGGTTGGGGTTGATTATCAGTCGGTGGCCGACGAGTCGGTGCGCCGACGGCAATAAAAGACACGAGATGGCGAAGGGATGAGCGGCAAGGTACGGACCAGGTAAAGACTTCGGCCCGGCGTAGGTGGCACAATTGATGTCGCTGTGGTGCTTCTGATCGGGGGGGGGGGGGGAGTCCGAGTTCTGACAGTGGCAGGATTTTCGATACCACCTACATAGCTAGGTCAAATGAAGCCGCTGTCTGGAGGATAATTCTACCGTCCGGCTGCTCTGACCGGTAGTTTTCCGTGGTTTCTACGATTAACACCAGGCGAATGCCGGATCAGTACCTAAACAAACTAGCCACGGACCGCGCGGGATATCCTATCCTTCGTGTCCTAGCCTCACCTTTTACCCGCACGCGCGCACCCACACACACTCACTCACATGCACAGCATTACCACCCATATCGGGAAACCACCTTAGAGCTTATCCTTGCTGGACTTGTGGTCCGCTGATTGGAGGCACCTGTTTAGGGAAAACCTCTCAAGCCAACGTGTAGGACGGCGCCGGATTTCGCCATCCACATATACAACACGCAACGAGAACATATACAACACGAAACTAATTATTTTAGGAGTATTTTACTAATCGATCAAAAACTAAAGATTCAGAAGCGAGAGGGGTAGGAATTCTGGAGCTCTAGAAAACATGCGCAGGTGATTATTTTCCTTGTTTTATTTCTTTCTACTATATACAACAATTAATGAAATGAATTAACGTGAAGTGGGGTCGGTTGGGGGCGCACACGACGTCGCTGTATCGGTCTAGGAAGCAGCGGATCCGTGCACGAGGACACCGCAGACCGCAGTGGAGGCGACAGTGATGGCGGTCCCCGGAGTGATGGGAGAGTATACCGGGCGGGGCGGGCTGAAGACCCACGAAAAAGTGTATGTAGTAGTATCTCTTTCTCCATCCACACATCCCCCGCCCACGATTCCTCCAAACATTCTCGCCGCCGCCTCCACTACAACGATCACCCCAACGCCAGCATCGAGTCCGCTACCACCTTCACCACATCACATCCGCGCCCCAGCCGCCATCCACCCCAACCCCCTAGCCCTACCCGTAGCGTCGCGTTGCGTGCGCCGGAAATCGCGGCCCCAGCAGCAGTCGCGCAGCGCGTCGCCGGAAATACTTCTGCCACAGCGGCGCCCGCAACCCCCGCCACGCGCAGGGGGACACGGAACGTGCGAGGTAATCGCTCGCCAGGGTTTCTATTCACGGCAGGCCCCGCTTCATAAATCGCCGTGACCTCTCTGAATATTGATTCTTAAACATTGCAGGAATAACGGATAGACTATTGCAATAATTTGGCCAGAATCCATATCAGAAAAGTTTTTTTAAAAAAAGTATCAATTTTAGTCAAGTTTACAAAGAGAAACAAATATATTAATTAAACATTGCTGTCTAGCATGATTTAACGATTACAAGTCTATTTCGCTTCTTTAATCGGAAGGTTGTAGGTTTAGACATCAGTGGAGACTGGTGGCAGTTCTCCCGACCCACAAAAGAACTGGGTCAAATAACGCCTCTGTCTATCGACGCTTCTAGAAGTTGTCTGCCGCGTTTAGTCGTTTGTGTTCTTTCCAGGACTCAAAACCGGGCGGATGTCAGAGCTGTATCCCGAACATCCGGGCAGAGATCATGCGTAATCCCCCCTTCCCCTTCTTTACCATTATACATACGATTATCGTAAGGATGTAGACAACTCTTTTACCAAAGACAACACACCGTGCATTCCAGAAACCGACACGGGAACTATGAAACCTGTCTAGGGTTGTTTCAAAGAATTCTCACTGGGATTATAGGCCACTACTGTTTTTTACGTGTAAGAATTTCGAATTGAAATATTCTCTTCTACATGCGATTCTCACGCACTTAAACTTCTCACACACTTGAATTTCACAAACATTTTTCTTCTGTAATTTATAGGTTCTAATCGAACGAAGGTTGCCCAGTTGCCCACAAGGTCTGTACAGCATAACATGTTTGGAGCGGGCGAGAAGAGCCGGGGCGAGAAGAGGCGTGGACGGGCGGGGCTAGGAGGGGTGAAACTACTTTTGTCAGTAATTTGGTTAATTCAAATACGTTAATTCTATGCATGCAGACACCATGAAGTAGATATTTGTGACGTTAATCCTTTGCGCTTTTGAAAACGATTTTAGGTCAAACATTACATGATTAAATCGAAAATGTATTTTTTCAGGTGAATGAAAATATGCAGATATTGGGCGGCTTAAAGTTCGACCTAAAAACACTTCCATTTTCCTAGTAAATATAACAAATTTCATTTAAATATTTGTATTTGAAAAAATGTTTATTAGATATTAAAAAAATAATTCGAAACATTTGCTACCTGTTAAAAAGTACCGCTCTGGTCTAGAGAAAATTTAGCCAACTATTGAAATAATGCCTGGCTGTGTCCTGGAAGGAACGGGTCGCACATGTCCTAAGGAAAACCCTGATTGCTTGAGCGTATGCGCCGAAGTCCGACAGCGGGAAATTAACAATCGTCACTTCCCACGATATACTGAACAAAACTGGGTATGTTAATTGTAGTCACAGGGCCTGAACGCATGCAAAGAACAAATATGATTCAAATTGTACAAATATAACGTGCAATTTCTGCATTACAAAACTTCAGGGCAGGGATTCCATGCAATGAAATATTCTGGCTGCTTGAATGCTTTAGAATTAAAATCTTATTAAAATATTTCCACTTAGTGTAACACTGCGTACTTTAGATATTCATAATTAGGGAAACTAAACAAGAGATAACAATGTAAATACACAATTAGGTATCCATCATTTACACGTAAAGAGATTGCGGGAGGAACATGATAACCAATAGTAGGTTTAGAAAACATAGCATTAATCATAAATCTTGTAACATGTGTAAATAACACGAAGAGGAACAAAATACTGAATTCAATAAAGGGAACTCATACTAATCGAACTTCCTAAAAATGGCGCCCTAAAGAAGGTTCCTGACGATCGTCACGCTTAACACTGATGAACAATATCCGAAAAGCCCATCACGCGATACGAATATTACAGAATATCCTGGATTCAAAACATAAGTAAAAATAACGTTCTTGACTAGTTCTTCCAACAAACTGCAGAATGAAATAGTAAATTAATTATTTGCATAGCACATAGTTTCCCTATGTTATATAGTTTAAGAAGATATTGTATCATAAATAATGAATTACAACATTTCTGCCGAAGAAAAATGTCATCTCAAAAATGGGCATTTTGCAGAGCGATTTTATCAAGAGCAGGGCCAATTATTTCGTAGCCAAGAATAAAAAGTTTTACTCCACGTTCCGGCTGATAAGTGAAATATTTTTAAGAAATGTTTACTATCAGGAATACAATAATTTCAAAACACATTGCCACTTCTGATTAAAAAATTACATTACTAAAAGGCTTCATTGGAGTTGTGATCAATCCATAATTATTATAAAATATAACGAAACGCCATAATTCTAAATGCGCATTTTTCGAGTTGTTTCGTTGGCGCGGCCCACGAACGATATTGTTGCCCTCCTTCCAAGCGATTTCCATTGTTACTCTCGCCCCGCTCCTAAGCGAGGCGAGAAACGGCAGCCGGCGACGCAAAGCGTCCACGAGAGAGCCTGGGGCCTGGGCTCGCCTCAGGAAGTAGATAGGCTTCTGAATGAGGTAGGAGGGAACGCAAACACACTTACGAAACCACTTGCCGCCTCCTCTGCCGCCGCTGCTACCGCCTCCGCCGCCTTCGCCTCCTCCACCACGTCCACCGGCGATGTCGTACGACCAGTATCACTTCCCGGGCTGCCGCCCGAGCATTCCGTGGAAGACCAACACGAGAAGTCGTGCATAAACTGCCATGCGCCGCGCGATCGGCGGTCAACACGCCTCCGACAATGGGACGACTGCCTTTGTCCTCGCGAAAAACAAATGCGGCACCTCCGCCCGCGCGCTTGGGATGGTTCGGTTACGATCAATGTTTGTAGGCGTCGACTGGTTTGGTATTATGTAAACCGTGATAAAAGTTAAAGGAAAAAAGGAAATAGAATCGCATATACCACTTATTTTGTAATGCAATAAAAAGTATGCCAAATATAAATCATCAAATAGGTATATTATAGACCATACAATTTTAGGCATACAAATCTTACTCAAGAGCCTGTAAGTAACGTTTATAATAATAATAATAATAATAATAATAATAATAATAATAATAATAATAATAATAATAATAATAATATCATGGGGTAATTGCAGTCAACAATTACGAGGCGAAGTTTCTCTCTTGGTAAAGATCAAATCAATCAGTTTTTTCAGAGAAGGCTTATTACAAAAAATCACACAACTCTCAGCCAATGAGTGTAGTTCTTTAGATTTTGAAGCAAACTGTAACTAATTGAACAGGCAGTATTGAATCATTAGAGACTACCCTCATTACACTATACAATACGAAAAGACAGAAGGTACATTTGATAAAATAGTGCAACTATCGCTTTACGTGTTTGGCACACTGCCTGATGTCATTATTTGATTCCTCCATGTTGTACTCGCATTAATTACGAGTACAACGAAATTCTTTAATTAGTGCTACAAAGCCGATTGTATGGGTGCGAATCGACTCAGCGCATCTGTCCACAGATTTCGAAACCGAATTGCAGGTTTAACCACTTTGAACAGTAGTCTAATATGCTGTCGCGACATGCATCGATACGTGTCTGCAAGTGAGCTAGTGAACTCAATGGTTTAAGATACGACGGTTGTTTCGGCGTCACGAGAAAAGCTATCAACTACAATTTTAACATTCGTCAATTAAACTACTAACAGACATACTTATATGGGAATTATACCAAAACAATTAAAAAAGCCTTATCTATATAGCACTAAAAATGTACAATGTCATACCAATAAGAACATTATCCAAGTGCGCTCGTTACTTTCTTTCTCTACGGAATATGTTGACGCCATTAACGTTAATAACGTTTAATATCACTTTACTAACATCTTTCACTTTCTCAGCAATTTAATTTAATGCTTCGGTCCTTTCTGGGATCTATTAAAAACATGTATCTTGGTCAAGATTCTTAAAACCCAGTTTAAATTTAAAACTATTGAATTACATTTCGTAGAAAAAAATATCAACATTAAAAGTCACTTGATAAAAACTATGAGTTTATGGATGTAAACATTGAAATCAACAGTTTGTCAGTCAACAGGTTTTACAATCTTGGACCCAGATACATTTTTTTTAAAAAAGAAGCCCCCAAAAAATACACAAGCCCTACACTGCCACACGTTTCGGGATCTGAGAGCTTCAGGCGGCTGGGGCGGTGCCCCTCTGGGCGGAATCCTCTGCATGCCTACGTGTAGGTCGGCTCGGATCTCACCATCCAATGGGGGCGGGGCATGGCCACGTCCTGGGTTCAAACCATTCACTATTTTAAAGGCACTAATGATCTTAAGGAACAGATGGGATTTTTTCAAGCTTTTTTTCAGCTTCTTTACATCTATTTAGGTAGTATCAGATGCGCGTATTAATACTCATTAAAAACTCTATGACAAGCTCGGTTTTCATATAAAAATTCGCAGTTTAATACAGAAAATAACAAAAAAAAATTTAACACAAATCTATTTATTATAATTGTGATATTTCCAAGTGAGATTTACTATTCATTTTCCTGGAGGAGTGAGTGAGAGTCACAAAAGAATGACTAAACCAACATCAGTTTTCCAGAGCTATAGGTAGTAACAAATGCACTGAATCTGTGCCAATGAACATACTTATTTTATTGCATTTTTTCATTATTATTATTATTGCAATTTTCCCCAGATTTCACACTTTCATTCCTGATACAAAGACATCTTTACTCTTTCCCTTTGAACTCCATAATCTCTATTTCCTTCAGCAACCTTTAGACATGGAAAATGCATATTACATATTCGTACGATTATTTCTGGTACACGGATGAAGGTTTATTTATTTCACGCTTTCTTCGAAGTACGAGGAGAAAACCAATGATCCATGGACGAATAAAATTCTGAAATAAATTTTATAACTCACAACTTGCAGAACATTATTTATACTGTATAATATAATACATTAGTTAAGGTTAACAATGATGTATTCTCAGAGACTATTCTAATCGGGTTACTTATTTCTTTACAAACGTGTGATCTCAAAGACTGAGAAGTATTACATTCATACAAAGAAAATGTGAGTCATCAAATATCTCAGGGTGATATTCACCCTCTTTGAGAATGACAACCAAGTATTCTAAGAGGAAAAGTGGTTGGGATGCTTCATCGAAACACTCGGTAAACATACACTTACAGTACACAAACATACATCAACACGTTTGCACGCACACTGCACAGTTCGGTGTGTCAAATCCTTGCTATTTATTGTACCCGATTTCGCAATTAAACACAATCTTCAAAGGTTTCCACTTATTTACAATATACCGGCTTACGAATGCATAAAACAACATAGTTAGCTGCCGATGGAGGAGTCGAACATGGACTAGAAAGTAAACATTGCAATAATAACTACTAGAACATTTGCTGTTTTACAGACAACTAAAGTAGCGAAGTATATTTCAACATTATTTACACTCATTCTAAATTAACTTATTTGTTTGGGTACTGCCATGCTACCCAAGTACATAATTAGCATGCTGATGAGCAACATTTCCTCAACATAATTATTAAGTTTAGAACAGTAATTCAGCATTCGGGAATAACAAAAATTGCAATCATGCTCATGACATTTTTCTTAAACAAACAATAAACGAAAACGCAGATTAGCTGTCACCGCAGATATTTCAAATGACAGTCAAAATAATTCTACTTTCCCTCACACAATTAAAATTATTCTCCACTTTTCACTGTATATTTTACATTTTTTCGTAGAACCAGTTTTATTAATATTTATTCATAGTTGTTCTAAAAATTTTTTTTGACTTTTCGAAATGTTTCTGAACACATTGCCGGCACGTCTTTAATAAGCTGTTCGCTTGAAAAAGATATAAATAAAAATGACATTTAGTTGAAATTTGAAAATAATCAATATCCTTATTCACTTTTAAACTGTGAGATGAGTCGAGAGAATGCTCTCTTCAGAAACTTTTTCCTGTTCGTAGCTCTTTTGTCCGATGGGAAATGCCCCTTCAAAGAAAGCGCGCTTTTCAAGAAGCGAAACAACCCCTATATCCCACTAGGAGCGTGCAATTTTTAACATTACGAAAACGCAATCGTCATGCAAAATTACTCACGCTTCTTTGGATGTAAATTTTCACGACATTCACCCAATCATCGGATACATATTCATACTGTTTCCCAATTACCATTTCTTTCGTAAACATTTAACAGCTGCGGAACAGCCACAATCCCAGGGAAAAGGCCGATTTAATGCTTTCAAAGGGATTTGTAAATGTCGATCATAATATGACATTCAGTTTACGCGGAAAATCCAGGAAAATCAGTGCACGAAGAGATAGGAAAAAAATATCGTGGCGTTCGAAGTCCAGTGGAGAAACGGCAATGAATAGTCGACTCATCGTGACAGCTGCAAAAGGAGCTCGGCAGGAAAACAACAGACACACGGGTCGTGCTACGCGCTAAAAGTGTGGAGCTTGTTGCCGACGCATTTTAATATAAGCTGCGACAATGTTCTTAAAACGAAAATGATATTTTTTGAAAAACAAACGCTTAATAAGAACTATTTGATAAACCCAGGCCTCAGTCAACGAACAAACTCCATACTATAACCTCAATTTTTCTTTGATACGTACCTGTACAGTGCTGCATGCTGCGACATATTCTTCAGAATTGAGTTCACAAAGATATAATTTTGTGTATAACACCACTACATATTCACTCGTATGTATGAACAGATGACACGAAGTTTAGCGTATTTGCCATTCTCTCTTCTTCGCACTTCCGCATCCTCACTTTCCCGGATTACATAGCACTCCGCGATATTTGGCAACCAGTAGTTTCAGGACGCGCTCTGCGCCATCTGCAAGCGTTGTACGTTACTAATAAGACGTGACGAGTGACGCACAAAATGGACTCCCCACTCTTAAACGGAGCATCGAGTACATGTAGCGCGAATGGTGGCGAAGGGCTGTACTATCAACTGTCTCTGTATAAGTGCGCGAAATTCAAACTATGAAAACGGGAATGGTTGAAACAAGACTTCAGACCTTGAAAAGACTTTATGTGCAATTAATTGCAATGACTGATTTGATAAAGGCAACGCACACCCTCTTCATAAAGACAAATACATTTTAAAAAGGCAATTATATAGAATTTGATGGAATTAAAAACGAAACGATGAAACAGCTTCTACGGGTGAGTGAATTTGTAGTGGTGTTTGCTGCCAACTTTTCATTAATCTACGATATGGATATACGTACAGACTGAATAGCTATCACCCAACACATTTCGGGAAGTGAATTCTGAGTAAAGGTAAGGCAAAAATTGTCCTATGAGTGCACAATTGAAAATGTCTACTTTTATTTTTATACAAAAGGGAATTACAAATGCGATCTTCATTCCTGAGCATTCGCACACACCTACACGGAAACAATGTTATGTAGTGCTGATGTAGTCAATCCTCTTCAACAATTGCGCAGTGTTACATTTCAATCATAGTGTTACAACTCTTTGCAACAAAGGATCCTAAACTATGAAAATATTCTTTTTCAAGTTTTTACTTTCCCGTGTACGTACGTATATACGGAGTATTCTGCGGAAAATCGATTGTGAGATTTCAACGGAAATACTCGTTTTGGGGTTCCCTGATACCGAAGTGTTTTTTTTTTTCAAATGTCCGTCCGTCAGTCCGTCCATCGGATGTCTGTGAACACTACTAGCGCCTAAACCATGTGTATGATTTAGTCGAAATTGAAGAAACCCCTGTCCATCTGGCTCGAGTCAAATATTGGAGATTTTGAGAAAAAAAAATTAAAATTTTGTGGTTACAAGAAGCAACGAGGAAATTTTCAAAATTTTCTCAAAAATATCTCCAAATTTTTTCTTTACATTTCTTGTAAGAATAAAGTAACACAAACTTATAAACATGGCATAGGTCAGGTTTTCACGGTTAACAATCAATTTTCGAAAATTTCAAAAGTATGAACTTTTTCGATATCTTCCTGTAACGACAAAATTGTAGATAGAGATTTTTTCTTCAAACAAAATTTGTTCTCCATAGTGAGATCTTTCGTTAAGGTCACGTACATTTTTAAAATTTTTGGTAGTTAACACGCAATTTTGTGTTCAATATGTGCAATTTTAAAAATATTTTCACAAAAATGGCTCCAAATTTTTTCTTTAAACTTTTGGTAGGGATAGTGCTAAATGTGCTCTATAAAATGACATAAACGCCATATAGCTCTATACTTTTCTTTTTTCAAGAAATTACAAAAACTTAATATTTTTGACTTACCTCTCATGTCGTTAATATTTATATTAGCGGCAATTTGTTCACATTATTGTTCTTATGAATACATGTGTTTTAAATAATGTCAGATAAAGTCTCTCGAAAACTCTACCGTCGAAACTCTACTCTCGAAAAAAAGCTTAATTTTTTTCCAAATATTTCTTCAAATATATAAATTAATATGACGTAATATTAATTTCTATTTGTTTGCTTTTCAAAATTTACACATGTAAATTTTTTTTATAGATCTCTCACGCCGTTAATATGAACTTTTCCAGCAATTTGTGAACATTATTCTATTTGTGAGTTAAAGTACTTAAAATGACTTCAAATGAAGTTTTTCGACAACTCAAAGATTTTCTGTGAAAAGGAGCTTCAAATTTCGAATTTACAGTAGCGCTTAAATGTCAGTTTTTTAAAAACGGCTCCAAATGTTTCAAAGAAAATTGCCATTTAGGACGCGGTTTTACTGTTCTTTAATAATCTTAAAATAATATTTCTGATCTACTATTAGGAAATCGAAAAATTAAGAAAAAGTCAAAAAAATGTACTTTGGGCGTCGGTAGATGGCAGCAGGCAAGAATATGTGGCAAATTCGAATAGCTAACCGAGACCAAAGGAAATAGAAATCTAATATGGGGAAGTCTGTGACATTCTACTATATTTTTTCACAAATGATTATTAAATGCAATACAAACAAATTCAGGAATTTGCAGTAGTTTGGCGGTATTGACAAGTAGTTTGTCAGTACAACTTGCATTCTTTATAAATCGGTGTAGTTTGTAAATTTCGCCTTCAAATTTTCAGTTTTCAGTGATGATACTAATGTGGCTGTAGTACAAAAGCGTTCCGTCAAGTATGTGTGCAAAATTTACGATCAACTTGTTCCTACACACACACACACACACACAAACACACACACACACAAAAGCACAAGAGATGATTTTTTTGTGTAAAGTTGTATTTAATTTTTATATATATTGTGACGTACCTGGTAATGCCTCAGCTGTGACGTACCTATCAGTGCATACACTGTTCGGGCGCCAGCTGTGACGTACCTGTTGGTCGGTACTTTTCACTGCAAATCTAAAGGTTCTAAAGGACGGGTATCTTGCTCGTGAATGGGTCATTAGAGGAAATTGATAATATATTGGTGCGTCAAAGTAATAATTTTGTATAAGCAGAAATACAATTTATTCACAACTGAATGTTCAATACACCTGATCAATTACAGAAGACCTCAATGACTTGGTACCAAGATTTTGTTAACCGTGTAATCTTATCATACCTTGGGCCCCATTAACAATTCGACCGTGGTGGTTCCTCACCCCGGCGACTGCAACGGTTGATCTCCACCGCGGCTCGGCGTCCTTGGGCTGCTGATGACGTAGACACGTGCTGCGCTGGTCTGCAGAAGCGGCGATGAGAGTCCCTCGGCCGCAAACTCGGATGTTTCTGCTTTCGCTCCAACACGCGTAATTACAGCGTCTCGTAGATGTCCATTGCGTTCACACTACGCACTTGAATTATTACTGCGCCCCTCCTTGGTTTTGTTCAACTTCCCTCTCGCAATTACTATGCACGTGATCACACTTCGTGCCGGCGTTCCTTACACTATGCTATAAATTACCGGCTTCTAATCAGTAATGATACAAATCTAATACTATTAAATGTCTTTCATCATTGGCAGTGCTTCACTCTGTCTACAACCGTCCGTATTTCCTCTGCCACTCACTCTCCGTGACTGCCCAACCGTCGTCACTCGGCGTCTACTCGCAACTCATTTCGCAACTGCCACGCGGCTTCTCCTTCAACCGTCGCCACCTGTAACGGCCGAAAGTCCCCCCCTTCGCTGGGCAACGGCGGCGGTAGCGTTCGCAAATCCCCCACCGCTGGCTCGCACCTGCCGCTATACTGCGCAGTTCAAATAAGTAATAATTATATTCTTATATTAATTGTCTGTGATTGCGTAGGGAATCGTTTCATCATATATATATATATATATATATATATATATATATATATATATATATATATATATATATATATATATATATATATTGTGACGTACCTGGTTATGCCGGGTATTTCACTGCAATATAACACTAAAGGAGGGTATCTTTTCCGTGAATGGGTCCCTGGATAAGTTGGTATAATATTGGGAAAGTTAATCAGAAATAGAAATACAATCATGAACAAGATTTATTTGCAAATCAAATTGGTTAATTACATGATCTGACAACATTGATACACTCTGCCTTGGTACCAAGATTAGGTGTAATGTGCATTTATCATACCTTCGGGGCCCCGACCAAATACCTTTGATGCTTGTAGCGCAGCTCGTGTCGGCGGGGGTCGCCGACCTCTGCAACAGCTGTGTGTCGCCGGCGGCCGTTGGTGTGGTGGTCGCCCCGGGCTGGTGACCTTGCGATTCCTTCCTGGTTTGGCTCCTGATGCCACGGCGTTGTACCTCTCTCTAATCACCTTCCGTCGCTGGATATAATTACTCGACCCACGATTGTCACACGTGTTGGTCTCAGTTCCGTACCACAAAATTTCGGTATTATTTCCACTACACTCATTAATACAAGCGCGACCGGTTGTACTACCGACACTAATCTTTTATTCTACTGATACTCTCAATAACTAATTCACGTGTCTACTGCACTTCAGTTGCTAATAATTCACAAACTATACCGCATGTTCTCTTTGTCCATGCACTACCGGCGAGCTTTTCGCCACACGTCCGAACTCTTCGCCGCGCCGCTAACGTCTGTCCTCTTCGCAATTCTCCCAACGACTGCCCGCACGTGCTCGCTGCCCGGTTTGTAACCGACATTCTCACGCTGGCCTCCCGGCGGTGGCACCGGTGGCGGTAGCGACCGTTGCTAGCTCCCGTCGTTGTTCGCAGCGCTTGGCGTACGTACCGCGCAGTCCAAAATATATATTGATTACTTACACTAATGTTTTAATTAGTGTAAGGGAACACATTTTCTTTTATCGATCTCCCAAACTTCTGAACCGTATGTTGTAACACTCTTAACTAGCGAGGAGTAAAGACGTCTTTTAGTAGTGTTAGTGATGGTTTTGTTCCATAAGACAGAGTTTATACTTCGTGTCACGTTTCTCCCCAAGCTTATTCGTCTCTCAATTTCGTCATGGCTATTTCCCTTATTGTTAAAAAGTACACCAAGGTATTTATATTTGTTTACCCCTTTCATTTTTCCTCCATTTTCCACAAGAAGATCTTCTATTTCATTTTTACCAACTGCCAGGTATTCAGATTTGTCCATATTAATATTAAGTCCTGCTTTTAAAAAGTGTTCATTGAGTTTACGGATCATGAAACTCAAATCGTCTGCATCTTCTGCAATTACTACCTGGTCATCAGCAAAATATAACGTAAACAATTTATCCTCTCCGATCGTCATTCCCATTACTCTGCATTGTTTCTCCCACTGCTGTAAAATTTGTTGCAGATATATTTTAAACAGTGTTGGGGAAAGACAGCAACCCTGACGAAGACCTTTGCTGACTGGGAATGGATCCGAGAGCCTGCTGTAGATCTTAATCTGAGAGGTGTTATTCTTATATAGATTCTGTGTGGCTCCAATTAAGTTTTCACTGATTTGAAGTCCATCCATTTCTTCCCATACTCTAGCAACCGGTACATTGTCATACGCCTTCTGAAGATCAATGAAACCCAAATGAACTTCCCTACCTCTTCT
The DNA here is from genome assembly GCA_038098605.1 of Gryllus longicercus. NCBI lineage: Eukaryota > Metazoa > Arthropoda > Insecta > Orthoptera > Gryllidae > Gryllus > Gryllus longicercus. The sequence goes on along the minus strand of JAZDUA010000832.1, from coordinate 110,677 downwards.
TGTTCTCTTTTCTATAAGTTGTTTTAATGTAAATATATTGTCTATGACTGACCTGCCGGCAGTAAAACCACATTGTTCCTCTCCTATTTTTCCTTTTATCTCTTCTTCTATTTTATTTCGTATTATTTTGCTATACAGTCTACCTATAGATCCAATAACTGCTATTCCTCTGTAGTTTGTTTCATTGTCTCTAGATCCTTTCTTATGGATTGGTGTTAGGTAAGACGTTCGCCACTCCTGAGGAGGATTTTGTCCATTCATGCACCTTGAAAACATGTGTTTGAGCATTTGGTGCAGTTTATAGGGACCATATTTCAGTAATTCTGCCGGTATAGGACCGGACCAGGTGCCTTATTCTGCCGGACCAGGTGCCTTATTGGATTTCATTGTCTTAAGTGCTTTTTCTAAATCTTTAATTGTCAGATCTACCCTTTGTTCAAATTTTACTTCCTTGTGTGTTTGGAAGTTTCTGTTTTCTAGAAGCAGTCTTTCGAAATACTCTTTCCATTTATTGATGCCAATGTTTGATAATGTGATATTGTTTTTCTCATTCGATTTAATAGATTTAATTACTTTCCAGGCTTCTGAGCGCCCTGCTCCACCTATGAATTGTTCTATATAATCGCATTTATCCAGCCATAATTTATTCTTCCTTGATAATACTTCTTGTTTTACTTCTCTACTTATTGCTTTGTACTGTAAATTAGTTTCAGGTTTTTTGTCACTAAGCCATTTTAGATACAGTTCTCTTTCCCTCTTAATCTTTTCTTCTAGACTTGTGTCCCACCAACACTGTTTCGGTTTTAGTTTACAAGTACCTAAAGCCTCCTCTGCGGCTTGGTGAATACACTCTTTTATGTGTTCATATTCTTTTTCTATTGGCCTGTGTTTAACCAATAGTTTAGTTTCAAGCCTTTTTCTGTAGAGATATGCTGTACTTTCATCGAAAAGACTGCTTAATTTATATTTGGTAGGTTTCATGACAAAACCCTCCTTATTTTCTTTATCTGTGCTATTCAATGTAAATGGTATGAATATTTTAGCAATTACCAAACAATGATCGCTACATTGGGCTCCCCGTTTCACTCTAACATCTTGGACTTTGAGTGAAGTTTTTTGTTTAGTTACACAGAGGTCTATTATAGATTTTAGTTTTTTTGTATGTTGGTACCAGGTATACTTATGAATATCTTTATGTTGGAAGAAAGTGTTATTAATTTTCATTTCATACTCTTCACAAATATTAATAAGTCTTTTTCCATTGTCATTGCAAGTTTCCTCACCATGTTGACCCACAATATTGTTCTTGTCTCTTCCAACTCTGCCGTTAAAATCTCCTGTAAATATTATTTCATGGGACTTTGGAATACAATCAAGGGTTTCTTTGACTGTCATTTCAAAATCATCTTTCTTAGCCATTGGGGCATCATCATTCAAATTATATATTCCTATGACACTTATGTATTTTCCTCTGATTTTTAACACTACTTTAATAAGACGTTCATTTATATACGCCCAACTTTTTATACATTTACCGAATCTTTCACCAATAACAATAGAAATTCCGGCTTTGGCATTTTCAAGTTTGTTTACGCCACTGTAAAAGTGCACAAAGTTGTTCAGTGTTTCGCTTCCCTTGCCTTTCTTTTTTGTTTCAGACCAGACGGCTATATCTATGTTTCTTCTCATCATTTCCTGGATTACTTCTTGTTGTTTATTTGATATACTTTGTACATTCCATATACCAATATTCAGAGTCCATTTTCTTTGCTGATGTCGTTTCCCTTTTGAAATATCCGAGGCATTCCTATAACTGAGATTTTTAGCGGTGTGATGTTTTACGTGTGCAGGGTGCTGGCCTACAGCACAACCCCCAAACCTGGAGGACCGGAGCTTTTATTTCAGGGGTTCCCATCCCTTAGGCTGATTGCTTCCACCATAGCTTAAGGAGTCCAGCCTACCCCTGATCCACTCTTTAGGGATGAATTAATTCCCAAGGTTAGTGAATCCCACCTTCTCCTGTTGAATCATGCACCATTCATACTTGGATGCTTCTGGGGCGCTACCCGCGTAAGACCTGTCTACTACACTCTAAAGAAATAAGGAAGGAAGATGAGGAAAGACTCCCTAGCCCTCGAAACCTAATAGCGTCGGGGTCAGAAAAAAGCAAGAGTTGGCCAAGGGAGACCGATAGAATAGATGAAAGCATTGTGGCACAAGAAAGTTAAAGATGTCACAATGGTAGATTAAGGAACCATAACGATATGAACACATCGTTATGGGGGAAGGACAAAAGATAGGAAAGAATGTACGATTAAGATTAGGATGGATAGGACGTGGTAGGACACGACTTAGTCTGGCCCCTCAGTTTTGGCCTGTCCGGCATGGGTGACCCTACCAGTAGTCATGCGTAGAAAATAGTCATGCTACCGCCGGCTTAGCCCTCCACCTCACTGAAGCACACAAGCCTCCCCGCCCGCACGGACAGTGCTACTTCAAGGCGGTGTCCCCAGGGGAGGAATTTTTTTTTTATTTTCATAATAAAAATGAAAGAAATTGTGTGTGGTGGGTGACGTGTGTATAATCTGCACATGTCTCCAGAGTCTCTTCCCCATTCCTTTACTATGCATAGCTTATAGATGAATAAAAATTCCAACAAAGCGAGCTGTGTAACATTGCTCTTGGGTTGTAGAAACCTTGTTTACATTGGTAAACGAACTACAGATTTTATTTTGTAATATTGCTAACAAAATAGCAACCCAGACCCTGAGGCTTAACGCCTACCACAACAAGCAAAAGGAGAGCTCAGCAAAACGTGCATAGTGAAGATTCATTAACGTCTAACAACAAATCAAGGCGATCTCGCAGTTTTTACTCAATAGGTCACGGAAACTGAAAAAAAAAACCTAATTGATATGGAGGCAATTGACCCAGAAGCTGAAGTACATTACTTGTCACAGGCATATTTAGTGGTTTAAAATTATACAATACAAATAATAAGGAATAACTGATAAATAATAGCATTGTTAAAATAAGTACTTCTATTCTTTTTTGTTATCAGTAAGGCTCTTATTTGACTTGAACAATTATGCAGAACAAAGATTGTTCTTGTCACTTAAAGTAATGAATGGATTTTAATTATTTAATCTTATCAGTCAATGGATTGTAAAATACGTGTGTTACGTGGATGTCTTGTACTGCGCTGATGACACTGATCTGATGAATATGATTCCTACAACGTGTGTTGTAATTATTAAAATACGTTTCGACAAAAGCTACAGATTCGTAAATAAAAAGGCAAGGCAATGTTAAGATTTAAAACTCAATGAACAGAGGCTTGCACGATTCACGTGGATGACATTTAAGATTCAGGTTTCTTTGCTTATTGTCATTTAAATCCTATCAGGAACTGCATAACGAACTTCGCAGTCTATTCACTGAGACACATTGGCACTTCCCACTTTTGATTTTTGTGGACACCTTCGCTGACTCCGCGCTGCTGGTGGGCCCCGGGATTGCCTCAACGCCGCCTATAATTAGTAAAATCGCCAGCACCCCCAGCAGGTAAACGTCCACGTCCAGCAGGTAAATACTGAAGATGGTGCATGTGCCTCTCCGCCTCTTATTTCGGGGCCCGGCAATGAAAAAGTGGATGAATCCAAATGCTAAATTTAGAAGAAAAAATAAACTCTAACACGTGGTGTAGCCATAATCAATGTTTTGTGGGTCCTTAGCACCGAAAAATCTAATGACGGCCAAACGTTTGTCTGTCTGTGAACAACACTAGCGACTAAATAGTTCATCCCATTTTCTCCAAAATTGATATTCCCTAATCGATCTCGCTGGTATCACAGCCCCTTGATTTTGAAACCGATATTTGAGTTTTGGGCGGAACTTAAATAAAACCCCTGGGACATTTTCAAAATTTAAAAAATATTGCTTCAACGTTTTTGATTAAACTTTGTTATTGGATACTGTGAAGGAAGTTTAAGAGAATGGAGCAAGTCTCATTTTCGTTGATAACCCTGATTTTTCGAACATTTGGAAAAATTCAAAAGTTTTGTTCGTGAAATGTGTTCATGAAAAACATAAAAATAATGTCATGTTCATTTTTTCAAAAACATGAGTTTTCTCTTCTATTTATAAAATTTATCAACCTAGTCGCACAATCAGCTTTGTCTCACGAGCTCTACGAAGTATCGACGACTAAACTGGTCTACTATCAGTACACTGTATCTACTATCTACTAATGATTCTTCAGACATTGAGCCACAAAGGTCCATGTGGAATCTTTGCAATACCTACGTACTTGTCTTATTATCTACAATCTTGAATGGAATTCTTGTTAATTTCTCCAATAAACAGCTTTCACAATGTTCGTTTTCGAGGATGAAATCTCCCAATCCTCTTCTTAACGCACCTTATTCAAACATCCATGATTAATATGACCCAGTCTCCTATGCCACAAATTGTAAATTTTCTCATTTGACTTTAAACAAACTTCGTTAGCAACAACCGTTCCGGTGCGTTTACAATCGATATTAATTTTTAAGATTGAATCTCTCTTCCGTCTTTACATTAATTTAAAAAAATAAAATTATCCCCATCGAACGAACCTTTGGCTACAAGAATATTATCGATTGTGTAATAACTTCTCGCACTCCTTTTATCAACTATAATTTTCTTGTCTTTATTCACAATGTTTGCAACCGATAATAGGTTAGAATTGAAGTTAGGTACATTCAAAACTTCTTCTATATTAGTTTTATTTTTATTGTTGACTTTAATACCACAATAGACCGCGATATGTCCAACGTACTTTCTGTTTAGTTTTCTTTTCTTTCAATTACTTCGCGCATAGGAAATTAACAATATAGGTAAGTTTTTTGTTGAAATATACAAATGTATAAGTATAACCTTGTAAGTGCGCCTATAATGAAATGTTATAAATTGTTAGAATTATCACCAATCTGCAATGTACAGAACTACCAGGGCAGGCGTTCGAACAACTAGCATACTGCGAGAGAGAAACTGTTAACCGAAATGACGTTACGTTATTTGTGACTAGTCTTGAAGTGTTTACGCAAGGTGGGAATTCCCAAGGAATGTAATAATTATACTTAATGTTCGTGGGCAATTTGAATTTAGAAGCGTGTCACACGTAAACAAGTACAGTGGCATGTGGCATTTAAAGTAGCAATACTACAACGGTGCGATATTTTCCATGCAGCTACTTAAGTTTTGCAGGGAATGATAACAAGAGAATGAAATTTCTCGATTGAAATTAATTTTTAATTGAAATTCTTCTTAGACAAAACGTTATGTGTCATGATATGATAATGAAACGTAATTTATTATAAAATACTAATAATATTATACTAGAAGTAAACTACTTCCCTTATCAGTCTAGCGTGCCCGTACGGGCACGCTGTAAGAAGCTGCAGATAGTTCAATATTTCACCTAAAAGAATTGCAAAAATTCATTTAGAACTTCATTTTGTTTTCCATCTCTTCTTAAAACGTGTCACCACGTACTTTTCAAAATTTGGAGAAATAAATAATATTTTTTAATAATAAAAATGTATAAAGAACATTTTTGAACAAAATAATTCAGGTAGATAGGAGTTAATGCGTGGTTAAAACATACAACATTATTATTCCAAATTCAGTCCAGTGCCAGTCCTGCCAGTCTTCCATTCTGCCAGTCCTCCAAACAAAGCGAAAACTAATATTTTTATGTATATGTGAATTCTATGTGCGTAACTGAATAGATTGATTTATTAATTTTTTTCGAGCGCGTCTGCTGCTATAGTCATTATTCTCGGAAGTGTGGTGCCATGTTCCTCTTCTGCTGAAGCGTGAAGTCGGGCGCGGACCTACACGTCGGCAGTGAGGTTTGTCCCCCCCCGTCAAGGAATACCCGACAGTGGGAAAGAGCCCCATCCGGGAGAAGCTCTGGTCTTACGACATGTATATATATTTGTGTATGCCCTTAGGAGAAAGAATAGAGTAAAGGTGGGAGAAAATATGAAGAAAGAAAGATATGATGTAGAGCGCATATGTATAGGTTCTGTTTTTGCACGCCTGATGTTCATCGGAGAAACCAGAAAGCGAAGACTTGAAAAGGCGTTTCAGGCATTAGTTGCTGGGGAAAAGACATTTTAGAAACACTTTTTCAGCATCAGAAACTAGCAAAATGTGTTTTTCTGTCAAAACATTGGCACCTTTTCCTGCGTCATTCCAGTACTATCTTTATACTACTCACACGAAAAAGTAAAAGTATTCTTACGATAAATTTAATTTTTTGTGTGTATTTAATCAACTACTTTTATATAACTTATTCTAAATTCTAACATGTCGTCTCTTAAGTTTGATATTGTGGCGTCGTCGGGTGCGAGTAACACAGACACGGAGTTGTTTATCCAGTTTTATTTACAAGTTTTATTACACTATATACACACTCCTCGGAAACGCGCTGCATTCCCAGCACTGCACCTCTCTGAAGCATCCCCGCCCCAGCCTGACGCAGACCCCAGCGGCTTGGCGCCGCTCCTGGTCTTTTGTCCCGTGGCAACCGCCACACCTCGCTGCCGAAGCTCGCGATAACCCCTGGCGGGTGAAATGTGCCTTCCGCACTCCGATTCGGTCCAAACTCGAATGCCCACGGCTGGTTACTTTCCAGCCGCCTCGCGAGGGGTCACGTGACAGACCTCACATGCCGGCGGCGTCCTCTCATCCCGAAACGTGGGCCTGTTTGCAATTTGGAGTCCAGCTGCACTGCGGCTGGACTCGTCCATCAATTCCCTCTGCGCCAGTTGACACCCGCGTTCCGAGACACGCCCCCCGGCCCTTGGGGAGGGGCCCACCTGTGGCGGCCTTCCGCTTGCCGCCAAAGGACTGCCCCCGCCCCCTCGCTGGCCTTACGACACGTGTTGTCCATCTGACCCCTTGGCACGACGTTACAATATGTTGTGTCAAACGATTTACCCGAAGGAGCCCAAGCGCTGAAGGCGAAATGAAGTCGTGGGCTTCCGCGACCGGAGTCATATAAATGATCTTGGCTGTCGGGTGACGCCGCGTCGAAGGCTGTGTGTTGCCGACGTTTCGACCATCTTATCGTGGTCTTCTTCAGGGCTGCTCTGCCAAGACCCGGACAGCCAAGATCATTTGGCTCATTACAAGATCTTCAGGAGGATAGAAATGGTAGAGGGAGCGGAGTTTTTATTTGCGTAAAAGCAGGCGTGGATATTAGATTAGATTGTGTCAGTACAGAGTTTGAAATGAGGGGAATAGAAATTATTACTTCAGAAACTATTAGAAATCATTGCATGCTATAGGCCTCCGAGCGACGGTTTCGACATTTTAGATGACATCATTCAGAAAACAGGAAACGAGAATCGCCATCCCATTGTTATTGGAGGTGACTTAAATATTCCTAGCGCAAATTGGGAGGGAACCGTGAGCGAGGGGAAGGTCCAAACACTTGTGAACAGTCTAGTTTGGGACAGGGGATTAACTCAGTTCGGAGCGGGACGCGGCAGGATGCGATTTTGGATGTCTACTTAATTAGGCCAAAAGAACTTTTCATATCATGTGAAGTTGTTGAGGGCATTAGAGACCACAAAGCGGTTCTGCTTGATTTAGACGAAAATATTTCAAGGAAAGGTATCACGATAGGAACAAACGTACGGCAATAAAGAAAGCAAATGTAGACGGGCTTCATGTCTTTTTTAGGGAACAATACAATCGCTTTCTGAGAACCGAGGGAGGTATGGAAGAAATATGGGGCGTGTTCAAAGATATTATACACGAAGCTTTGCAAAGGTTTGTTCAATGCAAAATTTTAAAAAATAATCCGGACCCAGAATACTACAATGCAAAAATTGGGAGAATGAAGAGGGTAACGAGAAAGGCATTCAATAACAGAAAAAGCAGTAGCGAACATATGAATATTTTTCGAAATTGTTCGAAAGAATTGAAGCGAGAAAAGAAAATTGCTCAGGAAGCATATTTAAAGAATATTATAGATGGGAAGGGAAATAACTGGACAGGAATTTATAAATATGTTCGTAGAAGGAAAGGAAATAAAGAGGATATCCCAGTTGTTGGTGAGAACGGAAACACGCTCATTACTAACGATCGGGCAAAAGCTAATGCGTTTAATAAATATTTCAGTTCGGTATTCAAAAGCAATACAAACCATTCATTAATTCAGGGGTCTTTGGTTACAAATCAGTTTAATATTGAAGTGAACGTTCTACGGAATAAGGTAAAATCTACGAAAAATGGTAAGTCAAGGGGTCCAGATGATATTTCTACGGACATAATTAAACTAGGTGGAGAGGCAATATTACCGTAACTAATTAGAATATTTGACGTATTCATGAACAATTCTAAACTACCTGAAGACTGGAAATTAGCTTTTGTCGTACCAATTTTTAAAAGTGGTGACAAAACTATATTAAATAATTACAGGCCGGTAAGTCGTACGTCAGTGGTCTGCAAACTTATGGAGTATCTAGTTGCCAGTTACATTAAGCAAGAATGGGAAATCAAAAAATGGCTCTATGATGGCCAACACGGCTTCAGGAGTGGTTATTCATGTGAAGGTCAGGTAGCCACGCTATTTCAGGATGTAGCAGATGAAATTGACGCGGGCGGGAGAGTAGACGCAATAGTTACAGAATTTGCCAAAGCATTTGATGTCGTTCCTCACGATCGGTTCGTACAGAAATTAATGAATTAAGACATAGATTTCAGGGTGGTGGCGTGGATTAGCGAGTTTCTGCGAGACAGAAAAACGGAAAGTCTGAATTGGCCATGAGTTTTCTATCGGGGCAAGCATTACGTCAGGAATACCGAAGGGGAATGTCATTGGACCTCTTCTATTTCTAGCGTTCGTCAATGATCTGCCAGCGCAATTAATATCAAATGTTCGGCTATTTGCAGACGATTGCATAATATATCGCAGTGTGAGTTCGAAAGAAGACGAAGAAATGTTGCAACGGGATCTTGATGCGTTACATTACTGGGCGGAAAGTAATGGAATGAACATAAATAGCTCCAAAAGCAAATCCATCACTTTTGGCAAGGGGCATAATTACAGAGGAACAAATTACCGTTTAAATAAAGACATTATCCCGATAGTTTCCTCATGCAAGTACCTAGGAATCCATTTCGATAGTAAATTAAGCTGGAAAAGTCACGTAGATTTTGTTGTAGGGAAAGCCTGGATATCTCTTCACTTTGTAATGCGCACCTTAAAAAAGAGTACGCGAAACGCGAAGGAAATTGCTTATTTATCGCTTGTTCGTCCGATAATGGAATATGGAACAATTTGTTGGGATCCGCACAAAATTAGGCAGTGTAAAATTTAGAAAGAATTCAGCGAATGGCAGCTAAATTTACTTTCAGGGACAAGAAAATGGCAAAATGGAATTCTCTCGAAAACATGCGATCAGTAGCAAGGTTCCGCGCTTCGTATAAAGCTTATAGCGGTCATCCAGCTTGGAAAGAAATTAATCGGCGGCTATCCTACATACATCAATAGGGCGGATCACGGGCACAAAATAAATTTAAGACTGCAGAGAACAGATGTGGGGAAATGTTCTTTCACAAATCGAACGATAAAAGAATGGAATAGATTGCCTTCAAAAACCTTTGAACCGTTTCCTCGAAGCATTCAAACGTTTAGGAATTTAATTTAGGGTATTACTAAATAAATGAGGGAATTAGCTGACAATAGTAGGTTATAGAGCGATGCTTCAGTAATACATTGTGAATTGAGGTGTCGTGCAGTGTAGAACAGAGAAATAATGTATGACGTGATTAAAGGGTCGTAGTGAAGTGTAGTGAAGTGAAGTGAAGTGCTGTTGAACAAAAATTTAGTGCGGAGTTTGATTATGATGTTAATTTTTTAAGGTAATTTTAAATAATAATAATAATAATAATAATAATAATAATAATATTTATTTTTCTGCTAATGAGCTTTCGCTCGGTGGCAGAGTTAAATGAATGTTTTTTTGAATTAGACAGTTTCATATCATTATTATTTTTATTACTAATGTTATTATTATTATTATTATATAATTTGCATGTTAGCCGTATTATCTTATTTATGTAATTAGCTGCCACCGGGTTATGCCCATTTGCAGTTCAAATACATTTATCTTTATCTTTTATTTACAAACGCTGAAGCCTTTATTTTAAACCCATCTTGGGATGAAGGAGACTGAAATTATATATTCTATCACGAGAATTGTTGTACAATGTGAGTTTCGGGGTCTCCTTTTGCAAATAGCCTTCTCGTTTTGTATTAGATTAGTGTCACGTCAGTTTTCTGACTACAATAGCACTTGAACGTTATTGTCATGGAAAAATCAGTGTGTTTCTTGGTCTGTTGAGTCAAATTTTTCCGGATTTGGAACATTTTCCTGCAGCTTACGAGTGACTATCTTGTTCAGATTTTCGATTGTGATGACGACATCATCTATAATTGGTATGCTTGACCTGTCGTCTGTGTTCGAAACAACCGAAATATGTTATTGTCGAGCACTGGAAACGTTCCGGACAAAATACCCTTTTTTGATTAATAGCTTTAGCGTAAGCGACAAATAAACACTAGCGTTACAAGATACACCATTAAAAGAACACAAGACAAATGAAACCGCAAAGGCTTATTTTCCGACAGAGGCCATTCTTTAACATTAAGTTCAAAAGATATCTTTGTGCGCGCAGTCTCATTGAAAAATCAATCGCGGCTACTGGCGTGCCATATTGATAAGTGGCGCGTGGTGTAAGCGAGGTGATGCGGGGGAGGGGGACGCACGGGCAATGGGGGTCACCAGGCAACGCAAAGTAAACACATGGGAGCTGCTTTCTATCGACTGCGCCGCTGAGGCACCGCAGGTCGACCGCGCCGCGCCGCAGCGCCCGCCACGCAGCGTCGAAGGCAGCTCCAGCGCAATGGGGACCGCTGCCGCCGTCGCCGGCGCCATCGCGGTGCTAGCCGCGCTTTCCGTAAGGCATTAGTTGAGGATTGATTACCCAGGCACACACGCAAAAGTAGTTGTCAGACCCAAAGACTTGACACGTCATTATCTATGTACTTCGTCGCGCTGAATCCAAAACTGAAGCCAGAGTTGCGCCCCACCTTCCAATATTTTTTAAATTGCGAAAATCCACCGTGAAATTGTATTTTTTGTTTTCGTGTTTTGAGGTTCTTTTCAGACCCCAAAATTTGATACGTGATTCTCTATGTACTTCGTCGCGCTGAATCCAAAACTGAAGCCAGAGTTGCGCCCCACCTTCCAATATTTTTTAAATTGCGAAAATCCACCGTGAAATTGTATTTTTTGTTTTCGTGTTTTGAGGTTCTTTTCAGACCCCAAAATTTGACACGTGATTCTCTATGTACTTCGTCGCGCTGAATCCAAAACTGAAGCCAGAGTTGCGCCCCACCTTCCAATATTTTTTAAATTGCGAAAATCCACCGTGAAATTGAATTTTTTGTTTTCGTGTTTTGGGGTTCTTTTCAGACCCCAAAATTTGACACCAGATTCTCTATGTATTTCGTTGCGCTGAATCCGAAAGTGAAGCCAGAATTGGGCTTCACCCTCCAATATGTTTTTAATTACGAAAATCCGCCGTGAAATTGTATTTTTTGTTTTCAGTGGTTGTTGTTAGATCCAAAGACGTGGCACATGTTTCTCTATGTATTTCGACGCCCTGAATCTAAATCAAAAGCTACAATTGCGCCACCACCCTCCATTTTTATTAAATCGTGAAAAACCATTGTGAAGATGTGAAAAATAAATTTCACGGTGTCACGAAAAATAAATTTCAATTTGCGATTAAAAAACTGGAGGATGGTGGCGCAATTCTCGCTTCAGTTTTGGATTCAGCGCGTCAAAATACATAGAGAAACATGTGTCAAGTCTTTGGATCTGACAACTGATTTTTTTTGTGGGTCTGTTCAATTTAGTGTTTCACGGAACATCAAATTGTGTAGACATTAGTCCAGTAAGTTTAGTGTATGTTGTATCGAACGAGCTAGAATATACTACATAGAGTGGCTGAAGTACCTTCATCTTTGAAGCAAATTCAAGCTATGTTTTTTTCCGTCAAAGCAGCGCCCTCTGGGAAACAAAGTATTATATTCTGCGATTTATGCAACTCTGTCCCTGGCAGCTCTCAGCTGTTCACGGTTTCATCCAATCGGGAGCTTGAGCGTCACAATAGTCACGTCACTATGGTGACGTTGAAGCTTCCGATTGGATGAAACTGTGAACAGCTTATACCTGCCAGGGGCAGAGTTGCGAATATCGCGGTATAGCATTATGTTTGCCGATGGTAACGGACAGTTACACTGTCACTAGTACGTTTTGACTTCCAAAAACATGGTGGACACTAGTTCGACGAGCCTCCACCAAGAGCGCTAAAACTATGTAGAGGAACAGACAATCTATCGAGTGTATTCTGACTCGTTGGTTGTATACCACGAGGTGAAGGTTTTTCTCGCCTGCTGGACTTGAGACCTGACGCAGACGAACATTTCGGACTATTGGTGTTTCCCTCTCCAGGTACCCCCCTCCCCAGCGGTGCACCTCCCAGTTCAGACAAGCCCTAACCTCCCGACTTCCCAACTCCCGTCATGTGTGCTTGTGTAGTACATACAAGTACAAGCTTGTCCGTGTATATGTGTATGTGTAAGGAGAGAGAAGGGAACAAGGATAAGAGACGAGAGACCACATGCGATTGCATCACACCATTTGTTAAACTGAAGGTACTGCTCTTGTTTTCAACTTGCATTGGGTGTATACATTTTGTCCTACCTATATAGCTAACATAGAAAATCCCCCACTGTCTGAACTCTAGAGCCTATCAATCAGAGACGGTGCTGTGACTACGACAATGATGCCAGCTATAGCAGGAGAAACTCTTTCCGTGCGTATTGTTATTCATCATCATCATCATCATCATCATCATCATCATCAGTAACATCACATTTGCGCGAATTTTCTTGACTTGATATTTTCACTGCTGTGAAAATTGCAACACCAAGAAGAAGACCTACTATTACAAAGAAATTTATACCACTGATTAGGAATACCACATTCATATAATTAGAATTACAGAACTGTACATGCATTTTGACCTTGAGTTAGTACGGCATTAAATAGCGAAGCGCTGCCATCATAGCCTCTAGATGGCATGGATAGAAAGAGAGCCTGGATAAGCTGCTGGGAACACAATGCAATGCGGTTTATATGAGTGACCACAAAACAACAGTGGCTGCAGAAGAACCAGATCGAACAAATTGCCGACTGATCATATCCCAAACATGCCAGGAGAACGTGCAGGCCTGAGACGAAATGCTACCCGTCGTTCTTCGCAGAATGTTTGCACATTTCTCGCCTCCTCCGATTGGGCACTGTCCTGCTGAAATATGGCACGTGGCGCTGCTTGCAGGAGGCCAGTACCTAAGGCTATAGAACCTCCCTGATGTATCGGTTGCTGTTCAGGTTGCCCTCAGTGCGTACGAGGCGAGATCGCACATTGTAGCTAATGGCGCCGCAAACTATCACACTTCGCGTTTGGCCGGTATGGCACCGAACAACGCAGACTGGCTGATTGCGATCGCCACGGTAGCGCCGAACATGTACCAGCCCGTCGCTCTAGCACAAATTGACGCGGGACTCGTCTGAAAACACTACATTTCGCCACTCAGCACACCAGAAAACATGTTTTTGGGTCTATTGCTGTGCAATGCGTTGGTAGTTCTGGTCAACGGAATCCGGCGCAGTGATATGCGTGCCACCAGCCCAGACCTCAGCAGACAGCGAACGGTCGAACCGGCGACATTCGAACCGTCGAAGCAGACATGACCATACCCGTTGCAGTGCTTCAAAGTCGAGCCAACGCCGTTCTGTCGGTTCCGGCCATGTGGACAAGATGGCGATCATCTCGCTCTGAGGTCACATTATGTGGTCCAGGACCCGCACGCTGCGTATGACCTTCCTCTATCCACTGGTTCTACGCAGGCATCACTGTCGTAACAGCGCGTCCCGTTCGAGCCGCAATGTCACGGTACGACAAACCCGCTTCCCGGATACAGATCATTCTGCCCCGTTCGAACTCACTCATGTACTAATATCGCACCTTAGCCATGAGTATACAATGCCTTAGCGATAACGGCTAAAGCGAGATCTGGCATTCAGGAATGAAACAAACTTGTTATAACGTTTCGTTTTGGATGTCTACGTTATGGAAGAAATAAAATTCTCACATTACTGCACAGACAACGCCCTGCTGCGTTGCCAGAATTTTCGTTACCAGATGGTAACGCTTGGCACTAATGGGTTAAAATGGAACCGTCGTCTTCACCAGGGCCCGGATTTTGATGGTCTAAGGTAGAACTCGACGTATTTTAATATATTAATGTATACATTATATTGTAATTGCACGCGTTGTGCACTTTTCTATCATTGCCTTCATGGCATCATGGTGAGCAAAAGCAATGTGCGTAGCTCTGCGAATATTTTCCAGCTATTATGTGGATATGATATACTCTCTGAACTGCAATTTACTCTGCATTACTTCAGGCCGAACTGATATTATTACAAGCATGCAAATTTGTATGCTACCAGCGTAACCATTTGTTTCTGCATGAACTGAACGTGCATCGTAATTCACTAGTGACGTGTTAGTGCTATTGTAAGCCACGCGTCTTAAATGCGTTGCTCCACGAACTGCCATTCTCAGCTAATGCGTGATAATGTGACGGCATGAACAGTCATTAGATCACGTGTTCTGCACGATTGCATCATACGCAACAACAACGCACACCTACTGTGAAAGAATGACCGCTTCTGCGGCATTCAAAATAACTTTCTACAATTGACAATTACAAGTCATGACATTCCTAGGCTTCTAGTTGCCACAGAGTGCTTCCCAATCGACGCCTTCATCCCCTCTCCAGGCGGATGACAACTATGTGCCCGGATCATTTTTCAAATTACTCTGCATCACCATGATTCGATTTCCATTCAATGTACCGTGTTTTTCATATTCGAACTCATGTTAAGTGTTAACTGCAACCAACGCAGTCTTCAGCTGTAAATGTCTACTGATATTGTAATCCTTCAACGTTAGCTGGGTTCAGATGAGTCAGTCTTCAACTGTAGATGCCTACGGCTATTGCAATTATTCAAATACTTTCAACATAGGTGTAATCACATAATTGTAATCAAGTGTATCTTTTACTTAGTTTTATTTCCATGTTTTTCTGTAATTAGTACATGCCTCCTGAATTGTCTCAAAGTAATAGTGATAACCTCTGAAGATACTAACATTTACAGGAAATGCGTTCGCGTCGGATTATACGCGGTGGTCCTCCATTAATTACAAAGCTACCAAGTTAAGTGGAAGGGGCTGGCTACTAGCTTATCCGAGCCATGATCAGTCCACTGTCTCCTCAGTCAGCCCCCGACAAAGGTATTTTGAGAATGATACTGTCCTCCTCACCATGACCCAAATTTTGGTATAAAATATAATTCTTGCTCCGTTCTTACAAAATCGCGGGTTTTGATGATCAGATTTTTTAAAGTTTGTATCATATTCTTCACCAGGCTCATCCCCGTGAATTCCAGTGATATGAAGGCCAAAATTCGGAAATGAAGCATTTCCGGACACTTATTGTAATGAACAATTTTGAGTTTCTACATATGTTGAATGCATACCTGAAATTATGCACCATATTTTTCAAATACCCGTATAAACTACGTACAAGACAAATAAGACTTTCTTATGTATAAGATGTTAAACTTTTTGCAAAATTATACATAGTTCAAAGTATTTGCAGTTTTTGATTTATTTTACCCGTTTCGTAAAACGTTCGCGAGGGGCACACATTAGGGAAACCTTTTCTAAAATTCCACAATATGTAATATTTACGAAAAAAATATTTTATTCTTAAAGTACGTGGCCAACTATTTTAAATAGAATGTACCATTTGCATAAGTAATTAAGGGAAACATTGCAATTATTTTGATTTGATTGTGCAGAAAATTGGGTTTTAAAATATTCTAAAACAAAATAGGGGCTAGAGTTTACTATCATGAGACTGCAATCTCCAGTAACTATACTTCTGCCTCAAGAGAATACACGAACCCAAGATCGTTACTATTCCAAATGATGTATCCCCAGGAGAGGAAGAACGAAGATTTCACAAACTTCAAGTGCCAATGTAATCTTGAATTTCTCACTATATACTGTCAACGTTTATATGATTTTTAATATGGAATTCACAAATATATTGTGAACATACTGTTGTTCAAATATTTAAGGAGATTCAAAATGTTTGAGATAGCTGCAAATGTGAGTGTCGAATATTAAAACACTCTCAGTCCTTTCCACGTCGATTCCATAAAAAGAATCGCGATAATATAATGGCTGTTTAGCACTTGCGGCTCAACGCTAAGATACTGATATTTGATATTAATGCAAATTATTCTCATGTTGCAGGGTGCAGCTGCAAAGGAAATACGTACATATCGCGACCTCATGGAAGAAGGCGCCAAACTCTGCCGCGATTCTGAGTATTATTCAGAAGGTTCTTAATTCTTTACAAATTTGTGTTTGTTCAATATGCACATCAATTACTAATAGGGTACATAATGCATCGTGTTTTCAGATAATGTCGATAAAATTGCCAGATATTGCTTACTGGTGACTGAAGAACAAGATGTAAGTAAGATGATACTGAAAATGTGTAAACAATTAGAATATAGTATGATATTATATTTCAATTAACTGACATTTAATTGGATTTTTATTCACTAAAACGATTCTACTAATGTTTTCTCAACAATATTCATTTTTTTAGTGTTTGCAGTATTGTATTTATGAGAAGTTAGGAATGCAGAAAGAAGAGCATTGGAATCAAAGTGTTACCACATCTAAGCTTTTTCCTTTGCTTAAGGAATTTTACGCTCCAAACACTCAAGAAAAAGATATCAAATTGGATATTAAATATTGCATGGAAAAATGTAAGTACATAAGTAGAAGAAACAGCTGAAGGCTGCTCTAAAAGAATTGTAATGAAAACGTATATGAACATATCTGTGTATTGGCCAGCACTTCCTCTATATGATACGTTAATGGAACAAACTAATAATATTAGATAGATTAGATAGATTTATTAAAGTTCGCTTTGAGCTAATGCTTGGTGGCAAACATGATAACAATTAGAATTAGAATTACAAAACATTTTCAACATTTACAATTGGGTTTACTATTAGAATTAGGGGTCGATATTCCAATTTATTTCTAGCTAACTCTAAATTCACTTCTAGTTTACATAAAACCCACTACACTACACTACACTGCACTCCCCTTCAATGCACCACACTTCACTTCACTGTATTAGGGACATGATAATAATTATAACAATAACAATATAAGAAATAATAATAACTTAAAAATTTCCCCAAAGCTAATGACAGGTTAACAATGATGATAAATTTGTCAGTAATTATTACTTTAGAAGGAATGCAATTTGAAAATAAAAATGTAGCCTCAGTATATACATTAATGTAAGTTATTAGTGATTATTTTTAATTCATTGTTTTCATATTTATTTAAGATTTTAGAAACATTATCATCGACATTCCATGTTTCGTGTGTCTGGATATTTCGAAGTTTCCTATCAAAGAACGTGGTGTAGTGTATCAAAATCAGATGAGTATATACTACAGCGAAGGCGGGAAATTTTCAGTCTCAAAGTTATGTTTATGTAAATAGAGATGGCGGAGCGTAATCGCTAAGTCAGAATGCGTAGTGAAGTGCCAACTAAGGAATAGTGAGGTTAGATTTGGTGGTATTTTGTTAATAGAAATATACGACTGATCCAGAGGAACATGACACTACCCACCTTGCCTCATGGAACCTTTGAAAACCTTTTCTTGTTCATTGCATTTTATTCTTTTACAATGGGTCGTGTATATCTTGACTTGTATAACAATATGACACAGTCTTAAAAATAAAAACCCTATTATCTGTCATACAACTCAGTTTAGTATGCTTTATCTTGGGATACTGGGAGATTTTTAAGCCTTGATTTCTCGTTGCTACAGCGATGTTACCTCCGGAAGCAGAACTCATTTACACAGATTATTGCGAAGTGGCCGAATATGTTCACTTCTGCATCAGAGAGCACTTTCCTGAGGACAATAAAGAAGATTGCTACCCCGACTAAGAATCAAACTACAATCTTGCGGCGACTGTAAAACCGGGAATTACCGCAAAGCAAAATCCACACTTTAACACAAAATCGGATGTATGAAAATAGTGACATGGATAATAAAGTGAATTATTTTTATTTCTCAACTTTATTTTATTTTTATGCGTCAATGTACAACCTTTCAAGCGATTCCCTTCCACAGTTTTTCGTCGATGAAGTTCTGTTTCCATTCTTCATCACAATGATGGAGGGCTTCAGCAGAAATTGTCTTCAGCTAATTGGTTATGCTCGTTAAAATATTTTCAAGGTACTAAAAAGTGATCATTTCCAATCAGTTTTCATAGTAGAGAACAAAAGAAAGTCACACGGACAGATAAGGCAAATCGAGGGG
The DNA here is from genome assembly GCA_038098605.1 of Gryllus longicercus. Lineage (NCBI taxonomy): Eukaryota > Metazoa > Arthropoda > Insecta > Orthoptera > Gryllidae > Gryllus > Gryllus longicercus. The sequence continues at coordinate 92,045 of JAZDUA010000832.1, read as the reverse complement.
TTAGGGGTTTACTAGAATCATTTTTTTTTTTTCGAAAAAGTACCCTATGTCTTCACAAAAGCTTAAAAGTTGCAATTTCCTGAAAAGTAAGAAAATAAGTCTATCCTCGTCACATTGATACGGATAATAGGCAACGCCGAACGAAACACAAGAGTCATAATTTTGTAGATATGAATTCAGGCATGTATCTTACCATGATGTAACTAAGTAGGTGTCGCAATGATGTATAGTTCTAGCCAACTAAACTTACTTTAGCCTCATTTGGCTCTGAATCTACATATAAAAAATTACTAAACAAATCAATCGCAAATTAACAATCTCTTCCCCTTTCGTTTTACATTTGACTAAGTAAAATCGTTAATATTGATTACAGTAATATTGACTACAGCCGAGCCCTAAGAAAAGTGGTGGCATTTGCTGGTTTTGGAGACTTCCACCGGGCTATTATGAAGTTTTAAGGTCACAGAAATTGGCTTGGAAGTAGCCCATTACAGTTACAATGATTCATTTTAAGGAAAGGGTAAGGTCAACGCAGGAAATATTATGCTGGAGATAAAAAGCATTTTGGGCGAGAGGGCTGACCAAGCTTTTAGAATAGAATTGAAGCTTTAAATCTTGAGGTTCCCATTATCTGTTAGTTTCGTTTCCGGGGACATCTGGAATCGAAATCCGACTTTTATTAATACTCTTTCATGAGGCCATCCACCAACAACAAATGACAACCCCAGCCATTAGCGCATTGCCGGTCTCTCTCGTGGAGAGATTCCGACTGTACAGTTCAGATCGTACGCTGAAAAGAAAGTTGAGCTCGAGTTTTGTAGAATATCGCAATGCACGTAGCAAAATGAACTATAACAGGAAATATTTTGTGTGCAGGTTTTCAAAAATCCAAATCTGAAAACTAGAACAGACCACGTAAGTAGCCATTCCCCCTACAAACCAAACCTGAAAAAAAAAAAATAAAATACAATTCATCCGTTAGTACCTTCCATAACAAGGTACCCACTCTGTAGATCTACATGGTAATCTACTTATAACGAGGATGGCCGATAATGAATATACAAACAAGAGAAAATATAATTTATAGCCATTCCTGATCTCAACTGAAAAAATTGCAACCCACCCTTTCAATTCCCTTCTGGAACACCTCGCTCTACGTCTTCAGTCTTCAAGCATGATTCGTACTGTATTTTTTTTTTTTTGTTAAAGGTTATTCCAAAAGGCGATCTCCTTTACGTGAACTGAAAACATGACGTTGCCTGAAAAAGAAAATACCGTGAAATAGAAATTCCAATTTTTGACTACGCTATTATACCACAATTTCACTGCCGCTTTCACATAGATTTAGGTCGTTTCTTGGTGACTTCCGGTTAGAAACAATCGAAGATTTGAAACAATTCTCCCTTTACACCTATTTAAATTTTGCCTTCGAGGAAAAATCGGCAGGATGAAAACCTAAACTTCTTTCTCTTAATAACAAAATTAATTAAAACTACTTTATCTTAATTACAAAATCTTTGTTTAACTGAATTGAACATTTAAATATTTAATTTAATTAATGTTTGACTGTCAAACTTAGTTAATAATGATTGATCGATCAGAAAAAAATAAGTTATAAGTGAATTATTTTTATTGCAATACGCCGGTGGAGTTTACCAAATTACTAAATATTTGACTATTCATGGTTTTATTAGAATTCGAGCGAATCAAAAACCATGCGCGCTTCTTAAGTATAGCCAAATGAGGGGCTGTAGGTGGACCCAGCGTTCTCACAGACTAGGCGAACAATGAAGACACGACCGAGGGGCGAAGATCCTGCCCATTGCTACACACCTACCAATGATCACACTGCAAACTAACGCGGAGGATATCTTTGTTGTACGTGCCTTTTGAACGCGCCCCTGGCGAGCTCTGCAGATCAGTCATCAGAGAGCGCCGGTCGCCAAAAGAATTTTCTGCAGGCAGCTAGGGAAGAACGAGACCCGTCGTACCGGTATCACGCCTGTGTGCAGCCCTTCGCCCTCTTCCTTTCTGGATAAAAAAAATTAAGGTCGCATCAACAGCTAGGTCATTAGCGATATATTAACGGTATGGTTAACAGTATGATGTGATATAGTGGTGGAGGGGGGTGAAAGGACGAACACAAATACTACCATGCCCGAGGCGGGACTCTAACCTGCAATCCTTCAGTCCGAGATCGCTACGGCACTACTGCCTTAATGATCTCGGCCATCGACTGCACTTCCTCAGTGGCCGCAGCTTGCCGCCTGCCGCAGGAAGTCCAGCGGTTGCGCGCGCATCAGGCGCGAGGCCCAGGGCCAGCAGGGCTCTTGCTGCTCTCGCGTTGCTCTTCTTCGCAGCCTTTCGCAGGGCCTCGCCCGACAGGGGTTCCATCGACAGAGGCGTCCGCCACGAGCGGGTACAACTTTTCTTGAACGATGGATTGAAGAAATGTGGGTAGAGTGGTGGTATTAGTTACGATATCGGCCACTAGATTTTATGAAGCAATGCCAATCTCTGGAGAATCAGTCTTGTCTTTACAACGTTCGCAAAATTTTGCATTTTAACTTTCTCAGGAGTTCGATGTACCTCCTGTGATAGATCTTTACCTACATTGGTGATTTCGGTAGATTTTTTGAGAAAATAACGGATAGAAGTTCTCTCCTTCAAAAGAAAATTGTTTCTATTTTGCGCCAGTGAAGATATGTTTGGAATATCATCAGTGCTCGCTGCGAGCTTTGTCTTCAACTGTTTATTGGGCCAGAGAGGGGGAAGAAAGATCATCATTCAAGAAAAGTTGCGTGAGTGAGACAAACGGGGACAAAAATCTGCTGGCTCGATGGCTCCGAGCGAAGTCGCTCGCCCTTCACCAAGGAGGACCGGCGTCGATTCCCGTCAATCCCATGTGAAATTTCTTCCAACAGAATGAGTTTGGCTATACAAGAGCTAGTACAACCCCTGCGAGGTGCTCTAAACCCTACTCCTATTCTAAATCCATCCCATTTCTCCCTTCTTCCCATCCATCTTTCCCTTTGTGTATTATTTAACAGAAAACAATACCAATGGACAAAACTAAGTGTGATTGCCCATAGTGATTTCCTCAGTTCGCCGAAGGAGGGTCCAGGGAAGAAAGGGGGAGGTCCTACGTCCAAGGCGCATGCGTTGACCGCTCCTTCATGTGCGGAATACGAGGAAAGACGTACGAAATACTAGGAGGGCATTGAGATCATCCCGGGTGTTTCGGATGTCTGCTCAATGAAGATAGTACAAGCAGCGTTCCTTTAGTTTGAATACTACTTCCTTTGGTTTGAATACTGATAGTGATTTACATCAATTGTTATTTTAACTTTTACAACATTGTTATTATGACAATTTTTCTTCAAAACAAATCGAAAATGTAAAAACATAGAGTATAAAACTTTGATTTCAAAACCATCGACTTTAATTTATCGATATTTTAAATATCAATGTTTCTACAAAAACATCGATGCTTTGAAAACATTGAAATCGTTGTTGCATCCCTCATTTGAAGAACATTCTTCAAACAGTTTCTACTCTCTGAACTTCTATCAATGATAAGCCGAGTGAAATAATATTAAGACGTTGAATTACGTAATGGAAAAATGGAATTATCACCAGAAAATGTAAAATTCTACCTTATGACAGATGACAGATTTTTCTTCTTCATCTTAAAAAGTCTAAGACTTGTCTTTCCATCTGCTCCTTGGTTTGCCAACTTCTCTTCTTCCCCTCGGCCTTTCATCCCTAGTAATACTCACGGTTCTTTTCTCCACCATTCTCTCAATATGATCGTTCTATTCCTTTCGATCTGCTACCTATTCCGTAATGGGCTTAACTTTTCACTTTTCCCGGGTGTTTCTGTTTCTTTCTTCTTATGACAGATTCAAAAATAATATTTTGTTACCGACTCGTTTAAGCGTATTGAGAAGCTAAATGACATTATATTGTTGATATATTGTTTACCTTAAACATAACTGCTTATTGAATTGTCTTGATTAAATTTTCCTACAAACACACCAAGTATTTTATCGGATACTGGTTTAAGAGGCGTCTTCAAAGTTCATGTAGCACAATTATAAGCAACCAATTGAAGAATTGATTGAAGAATCAAATTGACCAATTATTTTAGCTTTAGGATTTGTAGTTTATAGGCATGTTTCTGAGTATACTGTAACGGTGGGGTGGCGATTTCTTTTATTTAAGGAGATTATAATAATCAACATTATCTGTAAGACTACCCCTCTGTTCGCAGTCAAATAATTTATTTATTTGTGGGCCAAAATGTCGGCGCCGAAATCTTACGTAAGGAATTATTTTATTCTTGTGAACTTTGAACAATACGAATTCTCTTTGTGAAATTAAACATATTCACACTTAAAATACGAACATTTGTAATCTGGCATCAGCTTACAAAAACACATACAGTTAGTTTCAGGACAATAAAAAGAACAATAAACAAGACCACACAAAAAAATATTTCTCAATCAACTTCCCCGTTTATACTCTATTTACATGCAGACACACTCTGTTTCCACATACACACATGGTCATTTTACTTAAATAAGCTAGCTTTAAAAATATAAATTTAAGGACAATACTTCGTCTTCCTACACATCAGAATAATTACTGTCTATTGCTCACTTCCCTCTTCGCTCCACTGCGTGCTTGTACGTTGATATCCGGTCGTCAGTTCCCGTTCCCCAATACATCGCCGGGCTTGCTACATACTAGTTTGTTTCTTTTACTTCGGCATTAAAAAAAATCGACAATTAACGTTTTCCTCTTCTCACAACCAAAGTTCAAGCAATTCGCATAACCCATACGTATTAGCACGTTCGAGAATTTCACTATGGTACCTCCCACTTCTACTACAGTTTGCGGGCGTCTCCCCCCTCAGTTCATACTTCGCGCTGCTCAATTGTTCTTTGATGCGTAGTATCATTCGAAAACTCTTCTCTTCTTCACGAGCTACGCGTACCGCCTTCCTGATTGGCCGACCGCCAAGCTCTGCTTATGCTTTGACTATATTATATTACTTTCGTGTTTTTTATTAAAACCATCAAATGGCCCATCGCAATACTAGCACGTGACAGTTCTATGTTTTAAATACACGTAATTAGTAATAACAGCAAAACGAATTATGATATTAATGTAAGATATCAGTTATATTTGTTTTTTGATGTTACTTTTAATTAAATAATTTGGTGACTTGGAACGGTAACACACACATTTTTATTTCCATATTTATTAATTTTTAAGTTTTTGCATAAAAATATTTAAGATATTTGGTAATTGATATACAGTAGAATACAGAACATCTCATTAACGTGAAATATAGATTAAGGATTGACTGTAGTTTTGAAAATTGGACATAGGAGCATATTTCAATTATGTAAACCAGCCAGTAACCAAAGTTGCTAAATATTGGGTTGGAAAAGTGCCCTAGGAGAGGAAAAATTGATGGAGGATTTTTAATATTGTCAAGTTCAAAAATAAAAAAATGTTTTTATTTCTAAAATTTCAAGTAAGACATTTAAAATTACAACGGGAAATCTAATGTCATGTCATGTCATCAAAGTTCAAGGTTTCAAGCACGCTTAAGAGTAAAATAAACAATTTGAAAAATGAACGGGAAGTTTTTGATTTGAATAAAATTTTTACGTATCACACATAAGCGAGGTCTACAATGATAGAACAAGGTAGAACAGGAGAAAATTCACCTATTTATAATAAATATGTAAACCTAATAGAAATAAAACAATACGTAGAAAGGATACAACTGGAACAGACAAAAGCCCGAAACATCAGTCTTAGACGTCCTTGTTTAAGAAACGATTTGTCAGAGATTTAGCATAAAACAAATACAATTTTTACGTATCACGCATGCAAATAATGCACTCAGTCATCCTACGTATTTTTCTTTCAAAGAGTATTAAAGGTGACTATTCACGAAAAAAAAAAACAACAACCTCGCTTGCGCCGGATGTAAACGAGACACCGCTGGCCCTCTTAATCGCGGAAAGAATGAACCAGATGACAACCGTCGCAAGACAACCTCGCGAACCACACTTGCTCATTAACAGCCTACTGAAGGCTCTTCCCGTTGCGTTGGGCGTAACTGCGCCGGGTGCCGAGTCAGATGCCGGAAGCGGGGTACCCGTTCATGGGCAGGGAGGGCAGGAACAGGCGGCGCACTTCGATGGTCGACGCTACGTCTGCGGCCGTAAGGCCGGCGCTGTCCCGGTGCAGGAGGTCCGTGCCGGCCGTCAGCAGCAGAACGGCGCACTCGCGCTCGCCCGCGGCGGCCGCGTGGTGCAGCGGTGTCCGGCCCCACCCGTCCGTCTGGAGACATTCGGAAATGGCTATTAATAACACCATGCGGCCCCACGCGTCCGTCTGGACACATCAGGAAACGTCTAGTAATAGCACTGTGCAGCCCCATGCGTCCGCCTGGTGACATTCCTACATACTACATCTACGAAATAGGACATAGTGTAATTTTTTTACAAGATCTACTGAACGATTCGCCAGGCGGCCGAGGGGCTGTAGTACCTCGTGCGGGTCGGCGCCGGCGTCGAGCAGCATGGTGAGGGTGGCGGCGTCGCTGAAGGCGGCGGCGAACAGCGCGGAGGGGTAGCCGCGCGCGCGGGCGGTCGCCGGGGTGCCGCCCTCCAGCAGCGCGCGCACGGACTGCGACTGGCCGCTCAGCGCCGCGCGCCACATGGCCATCGCCGCGCACTCGCTGCTGAACTGCGACCAGCGGAAATGCAGAATTAGTTAATCATACACTACGTGGACAATGCAGGGCACTTTGAACGTTTTTCATACTTTTAATGGGGAGACAACTGCTCACTAGCGAACCTAGTCACGTGATCTGGAAGATCTATTAGAAGTATCCTTTATTAATGTTCTTTTAAAACTGCCTTAAAACCCCTGCTTATCCATTGACCCCTGCATATACATAAATAGAATCAAATGTCAGGTCGTACCTGCATAACTTCTGAGAATTTGCCCTTTGCTAATGACTAAAATGAAAGTTCAAAGATAGAAGAAATATTACAAGGAGGGCAAACCCTCAGAAATGCAGCTGTGCAGAGTAAAAAGTAAAAAACAACAAGGTTAGGGTCTCGAAGATCCTGAATATGTATCCTAGAATTAAGCTAGTAGATATAAAACGCGTAGCATAGTCAATTCTGGTTATAGTGAACCATCACGGACCATTTTTGTTCACTATATCAGAGATTTGCTATATCCGAAAATCTCAAAATACAATAGTTTTTCAACTATTATTAATTTGTTGATTTCAGAGGTTGAGAAAAATACTAAATTTCTTTGAATTCTCAAATTTATTATCTTCCAGTTTTCTTCATACTTTTTTCTAGTACTTTTTCCATACACTAAATATCCAGAATTAGTTTTGAACTTTCGATCTGCGTTCATGAAGTCTTTAGACTTCACAAAAATGCCACTGGGAAGCTGATGCAATTTCCTCTGTGGCACGGTTCACTCAATTCCTCCCATCCATCAATAAATGTTACAAAAATAACTCACGTGACTTACCTCCCAACCAGTATTCGTAGTATATGAATTCGGGAAACTTTAGGAGAAATTTATTTTTTTGGAAGTTTCATTTAATACGTTTACTATAACCGTAACTTCTAGTAAACATTTGTTATATATGGTTCGGGTCTGGTGACTTCAGTTCAGTACAACCGGAAGTTGATTACATCAGAGTTCACTACGATTCATTAATTAGCGATTCCTAGCTCCTCAACTGCTAAAATAATTATTCCCATAAGTGTAGGGCATGTTTTCATCGAGGGACATGGCGGTGACCTTCCCTGCTGGCTGGCGATAGTTGCTATCTTTGCAGACATTGTACTCATTTTACGGAGGTTGTCTATAACTATAACAGCTACATACAATTATCAATAACTTATGAAAATAAGACTTTGTAATTGTAAATGTATAACCCTGATGCAGGACAAATAAATGACCGAAACGTTGGCCCTGTAAACAAACGACTTTTTATTGTTCTACCCTCACGACTTATCTATATAGAATAAGAGGTCAAACGAACGAGATGCTTATGAGTGTCTACAAGTAAGGGTCGAAGAAAGAACAAAAGAGAGGTAGAGGCAGGACAAATCGCGTGGTGTCCGTTTGTTAGGGCACTACTCCGGCATTCACCTGGTGTTGATCTGAGAAACCTCTAGGAAACTACCGATCAGAGCAGGCGGCCACTATAGAATTATCCTCAAAACAGCCGAGTTCACCATCTGCAGATTCGATTGTCATATGCAAAACAGGCCAGTGTAGCGAATTTTACCACCAGACTCGCCATCGGCCGAGGGGCGCGCGGGAAAAGTGACGCCTCGCCCCCACCTGCCACGCCTCCCAATGGGCTTGAGGGCGACGGACACTAATTCAAGTCGGTTCCGTGGCGAACAGAAGACAAGTGGAGTAGAGTGAATGAGTAGAATGAATATTTATGTATGTACTGTTAAACAAGTGTGAATGGTGTGTGAATATACAGAAAAAAAATCTCACCGATCAAAAAAATACAATTTCACCAGTAATTAGTAAGTTAGGCCTGCCATGCAGGTAAGTTAAATTTCGAATTAGATTAAACCAAACTTTGCTAGTTATTCAAACACAGCCCCCCCCCCCTTCTAGCCGCTTAAGCCGCGAGGCAGCAGCTTTCTTTTTATTTACATTTATTTTAGCTTGGTCATTGATCCTTTGGAGCTGCACAAGATAATGATTTATATACCAATAATCATTTGAGACCTTCTAAACAGAAATTAGTTTTAGATATAATACAATTCAGTGGTTATGTAAAGTAGTTTATAATGAGAAGAGACTAATGTCTATAGGATATCGAAAAAAACTCTTTGTAACTTTCTATTTAACAGCAGCCTAATGCATCGGAGTTCTAGAAAATAAATTCCCGCCTCCACAGAGTATAGTGGAGTGGCCAAAGAAACAAAAGGTGACGCTCACCACCTGGGGCCGGGCGGCCGCCATGAGGGCGACGACGTCGGCGTGGCCGGCGACGGCGGCGCCGATGAGCGGCGTGATGGCGAGCCCGTCGTCGGCGCAAGGGTCGGCGCCCGCCGCCAGCAGCAGCGCCGCCACCTGCCGGTGGCCGTGCAGCGCCGCCAGCCACAGCGCCGTCTTCTGGTTGCCGGTGCGCGGCTCGTCGGGCGCGATGCCCGCCTGCAGCAGCGCCCGCACCGCGCGCGCGTCGCCCCCGCGCGCCGCCTCCAGCAGCGCCTCGCCCGCGGACCGGGTGGGCGGGGCCGCGAACCACGCGCGGATCTATGGCCACCCAAGTCACTGGCATTCGTAGGGCGGATTTTATAACTCTCCCTCTCAAGGCCCTACTTCACGATGGCATTATGTCACCGTCTTTTTTCCGCGTCTTTCTCGGCATGCCGCTAGAAGCCGTATGATCGCGACCGTATAGCAGTGCTGAACAGACGCGAAATACAGTAACACGATGGCAACGTGAAGTAGGGCCTTGAGGGTAACCGTTACAAAAACCGCACTACAAGGGCTGTCCATTAATTACGAAAGACACATTTGGAGTACTTGGAATAGCCATTGTCACCTTAACTCACCAGTAACGTGCGCTTGAACTCCGTCCCCTAAATAATTACTTAACGCTTGGGACAAGACCCCCCCCATCCACAATAATTAAGAATAAATTATAAAGCAGTTACGAGTTGTATTTGTGCTAAAGTGTATGATAATTAACGTCGGAATTACTTGGCGATGCGAACTGCAAGGAAGGACGCATAGGTGAAAAAAGTTCTGACAAACCGCGCATACATCGTCATGAGTGACGCTTGGGCCTTGAGGATATTGGGCTAATTTAATTGCATTCTAGTAAATACTATAGAACAGTTTTAAATATCGTCGTCATCTAAGAGTTTCAATAAATATATCATTCTTGAGAACTAAGATTTCCTATTTGCTTTAACAATTTGTGCATCGTAACCTTTTAGTTTATTTATATTTTTAATTTAATTTGCTAATATTTTAATATTTTGGTATGAGACTGAATAAATGGAATTATTTTACAAATTGATGAAAAAGATGTGCTGTAAATGCTGTTTACGTAATGCTGAAAATAAGTATCAACCAATCATCAAGTAACTGAAAGTATCAACAATGCATTACGTAACACTATACAATGACTATATACCTCTCTGAAACGCAGCATAACGCTGTTTCAAACGTCATCCCCCCTCCTTAGCGTTACTTAATATATGGGTGACTCCTTGCACCCTTTGAATGACAAGGTTCCAACTTGAGTGACTGCGAAGCGGATAACACTGATCCTCTATTATGTCGTTGTAAATTATATGACAGCCAAAGATAAATGATAGTAAAAGTAAATACCCTTAATATTAATTTATCTCAAAATATTGTAGATATTTTTTGAACCTTAGATCAACTTATTTCAATCATATGTGAATTATTTCTTAAGTTTAAAAAAATAGCCATTTTCCGGCACACTATTAATAACTTTCTCGTCTTACGAAGTTCCTACGTATGGCGAGAAAGTAAAAACAAATAAGTTTAGTTATTCTATAAAGTAGTAGATTTGTAAATACTTGAGCAAAGTAGTATTAAGCTTTAAATCATCTTTGTATGATGTAATTCCAGTTTTATCGCTATATACATATATTTGTCAAATTAAAATTTACAACAATAATAATAATAATAATAATAATAATAATAATAATAATAATAATGTGCCAACTGAGTAAATCTAAGGAAACGAGTTGTAGGTGTGAAAGTACTATCCGACATCTGCAAGTAGAACATACTCCTACTGCACACTGGACAAATAGCTACTATAAAAATCACTACTGAAGCTGGAGAGATGGCTGAATATTTGCAAAGGTTAAACTGATCTCTGACTTTACTGAAATGACTCCAGTGTTAGTTGGAACCTTGTTGGAAAGGTCGATTTTATATTTACAGCAAGTTGGGGTATCCTCGTTATTCTTTAGCTGAATATATGATTAAAACCTTAAAGATATGAATATTGTAATTTATAAATTAGTAATAAAACATGTTAATTTTACTATTGACATTAATTAAGCAAATACGTCAACCCCTTTAACTTTCATTTTTTTAACAAGTCCAATGAAAAAATAAAAGGCATAACTAAACCACGAGTCTCATTCATCTGCGAACGGGAACAAAAACAACTAGCATTTTTTACACTAAGTGCAATAAATCAAAAGGTTTTAAATCTACAATTCACTCAAGAACTGTATCAATCTAATTCATAATATACTTTGAACTTTCTGAAAGTACCCGAACGTCACGAAGTCACGAGCGTCTTGTCAACACAAATTGGGCTGTAATATTGTTGCAATAAAACAATGCGTGTTATAATTGCGTATCAGATAGAATGATCTTAAACACAAATTATTGAAACAAATTAGTTTTAGTGCGAACCACAAATTAGTGAAACACAAATTAGTTTTTGTGTGAAATGAGAAACTAATATGGAAATCAAGGTTGTTTAAATGATAGCGACAAATTGAAGGAAAGCTTGGCCAATTTTTACGCCTTAGAATTGACAGATTTACCAGCAATTTTCACGTAAGATCCCTGTAGTTCTCAACAGTTTAACATTAACATCTTTGGGGATTAGAAGTTAATGACATTCCACACTGGCAATCCAAGTTAATTTTTTACTTACTTTCTTTTTTAGAAAACCAGCACAAGTTCGAAGTTTGAAAGACTCTCCAGCTTGACAACGGCTAACATTGTACTTGTTAAATAACCTCCACCCCCTTATTTCTGAACAAGTGGATCATTCCTTGAAATGTTCTACTGCGCCCAGACTGGTCCGAAATATAGGAACGAGTTTGATAAAATTTTTGATTCATGTTACCATGATTGACCTTGCTACGTATAACATATAGCTGCAAATTTTCGTTCAAATGCAACAATTTCCGTCCAAATATTTGAAGTATTTTCGCTCACTTAAGTGAAAGTCACTGTTTGTGTTACTTGAGACGTGGCCAAGAGACCTCATTGCATTTCCAAGTAAATCAATTATTATAATTACAACAAAATGTCACTTACCCTTCTCCACCACCAGCTTAAATTTCTCCACCAGCTTAAATTTTCCATTGCAGACGACACCAAAAGATTCTATCGCGAATATTGTTCTCTCCTGAAAACTGCCTTCCGTTGCTTCCCCGCGTTCTACGAGCTAGACAAGTGCATTTCACAGCTTAAAGGGTAGAATGTTTCAGGGATACCAACAGGATCAACATATACTTTTATTCAACTTCTGTGAAAATCTAACAATTTAATGAAGATATTTTATTCATAATTCCGTGATTGTGCAACAAATATTTTTTTATATATTTATAATCTTTTTCCTTACATTTAAAACCTGCTCCCGTTGACGTATCTACTCCCGGCGCTGGAAGATCGGAAAACTAAAGCGAAAAATGACAGACAGAATTCGCGGATATGAGAGCATTCCTGCTCCTTTTTTTGAATGTGAATGATTAAACTTCATGTTTAATTTGATGAAAATGACCTCAGTTAATTTTGCGCGCTTGTGCGAAGTTTTTCACAGAGGAAATGAACGTTTAAAATATCTTCAAGAACACAATCATGACTAGAAAGAAATAGTGTGAGAATAACTGTGTGATGGATATTACTTTGGGTTTGAAGAATTCGTGAAGGCGTTCGTTTTTCTAAGAGATATAAAGGTATTAGGACGTACAATTTGTTCGAAAACAATTGTCTTACATTTTTTAAATGTGAAATATCTTTTATTCACTCCGTGAAATTATTTCACAGTGTTTTGGCATACATTGCGATGGAAAGTATGCTTTTTCACAGATTGGAGGTTGTTTTATTTTAAATGACCGTCGGAGCCTCATTAACAGGGCCCTAAAAGTATTAACCATTTGAAAGACATTCTGAACACCATGATATTAGTATATAAGATGTAATTAGGTTCACCGGTTAGGGTAGCCAATCTTCATGTACTGGCATTAATGAGTCTTTTCCTTTACATGGAGTACAATAAGTGATAAGAGCCAGTATTTATAATTTACAAAATGACATATCTTAACGCATATTTCGAATTTACCATTTAAAACCTCAAAGTCCATATCACATTTATTTACATATGTTTTTTTATTGTAAATTTTAAGTTAATTTAAAAAAAATATTTCACCTACTTTATTAATTTCCAATGCGTGAAGAAATTGAAAGAAAACCGCGCAGCCTGGCCATGTTAGAGGTGTCTATGGTTTTATTAGATACGCAAAAAATGGGAAAACTGCAAAAATTAAAAAACAATGAAACTTTCAATTTTGGGTGAAAATGAATGTCAAACGTTTTGAATATGGATGAACTAGAACAAATTATGAATGGATAAATGTGAAAACATGTTAATAGTTTGTATATTTAAATCAATTTTCTATTTTTAATGAAAGTAATATTAAAATACATTATTACAATTCGTTATGTATGTACATGAAGACAATTTGGAGACCATTAACATTTTTATTTCTTGGCAATGCTGCTTCATTATGATTTTCTGTAAATTGTACTTCTATAGATTTAATCAATTTTTAACAAAAATGTAATGTAAAAATTCTTTTTGGTGTTTTAATAATATGTTCATCTTCCTAGACATTTCTTGAATTCCGCCAACGCAGCCAGCGCAACAGCAGCAGCGCGTTGTGCGGTGGCCAAGGGCACTTCAAGAAGCTCATCCTTGTCCAGGCATCCTTGTGGAAGCGGATCACGTCTGCTGTTTGGATTGCAAGTTCCGCCACATGTCTCGGGACTAGATTAACGTACGAAGAGTGGAACTACTTGTCCGCGTCCACAAGGCAAAGGCTCTGCACATTTCGGGAAAAAGATGACAAAAGGAAACCAGTTAAAAATTAAATATATTTATGATGCCAGTGATAAAATCCCTTATCACGTGTCAAAGTATTTTTTTGACAGCCTTATCTACTTTCATTTTATTTTCATTCAAATGTACAAACCACTTAATGATTTATTGTCAGTAACTGATGCGGTCTGACGAATGTTTTATTTGTTTGCGTTCACAAATGTACCCGAACCCTTTAGCGGCGCCTCACGTTTAGCACTAAAATTGCTACAAATTTACCTTTTAGCTTGTTATGCATGCTCTGAAAGAATCGCTTTTATAAGAGTCTCAAAAAACTTTCTGTAAACATTCCTTCAAAAATTAATGATTAATATACATCATTTATAATAAACAATATTTATCAAATGTCAAGTTAGTTTCAATTCTTAAAATTTTTAATTCCGACAGCATTGATAAAATCCAAATCTAGCTTTGCTTTCAGAAATGACATTTCACGATGCATCGGAAAACGCGCATCTAATTACACTATCGATGATTCCTCCTCACCACTACCAACTCTATCACCTGAAGTTGCTACGAACATTAATAGTTATTACATATTGTTTATAAATATACATTACGTATATACACACAACCAGCAGTATATAACCAGCCTCACAAGCTATTGCATTTATAATTCAATTTACTATTAATTGGTTTTATAAGTTTGCTTTACATATGAACATCACTAACCGCAACGTTCCTGTATTAAATGATGTAATTGCTGAGACGTTTGTAGGAAAATATATTTTTAATTTTTTCGGAGTTAATTTACTGCCAGCTTCAGCGAGTATGTGTAGTATTCACAGCAGTCAGATTTTGATGTGGAAATTAATCTAAAATGAAAGAAATATTTGAATACAGAATCTTCTAGATTAGAGAAAGAAAAAGCTTCGCAAAGTGCACACTGTTCCTACTGTTCCCTAAACGTTCTGGTATAATTTCAATGAAAATCGCATCAATGTTATGGTACTCAGATCTACCTTTCTAAACTAACTGAAATATTACATTTCTAGTAAGACTGCATCTTTGCTCTAAGCTTCAACCATTTGCTTGATCATTTAATTCAAGGCCCGTATGATATGATAGCATGCACTGAAGTATTTTATGTAAGAATTAACCTTGCTTAAGAATTAACCACTAACGTTTCTGTATTTTGTCTAACAAAAATTGTTTATAAGTTCAACTAAGTTTATGGGATATTGAAGGGAAAGTTTTAGATCACAAACAAATAAAAATTATGACTATTTTAACATGACTAAGATTGCTTTTATTTCTAAAATTTTAATTAGAATATTACAATCGCCACAAATTTAAAATTTAAAAGTCAGAAGTAAGATCATGTGCAAGCAGAATTTTGCATGCTACATTACGCTACGTGGACATCTGAAATAATTGGCAAACTAAATTCTACAATATTCACGCCGCTAAAAATTTCATGGCATCATTTTTAATTTACTTTGAGCTGGTGGATGAATAATTTTTACTACTGAATATTGCACTATATCGGTCTAATATGTCATAACTTTATAACTTTCATTTCAAAATTACCACAAGTTCACAGTATCTAAAAATAAGTATTATAATAATTTACAAAGCAAATTACATCATTAAGACAATATAAAAAAATCAAAACTTAATGTCAAATACATATGGTTGAGATAAGCAAGACAAAGCACGCCTCGTGACATTACACGTTTTGATACAACATTTTCTTAAAAATATCGTGTTACTGTTTAAAATGTAGAGAAAGAATCCCATAGTCTAGTAGTGTTCTTTCCATTCTCTTGAGTACGATACTTAAACTGCCTTGCCTGTCTAATAGCGGGCTAAGCGAGAACGTACTGACTGTTCGGTCTAAAATTCCAAGTCGCATCTAAACTTCAGGCTCAAAATTCCTAATGACTCCGAAAATTCCGAGAAAGCAGTCCTTAGTCAAGTTGTCTTTTCCATTCTCGAATGTACAAAGTTTCGAGTATTTTCTCTTGTCAGGAGTACATCCCTTGTGGGCTTGTACGAGCGCATCTAGTGGCCGCTAGCTGACGGCGCATTTCTTGCTGGGCGACCTCCGCGAGGCCTCGTCCTCGTCGTCCTCGTCGTCCTCGTCCTCCCCCGCGGCCTGCTGGTCCAGCGGGCGCAGCAGCTGGCGCGCAGAGTCCGTCCAGGCCTCGTCGGCGGCGATGCGCCCGTTCCTGTCCCTGGCGGCGCGGTCCGCCCCGCACACCAGCAGCAGCCTGCTCGACTCGTCTTGGTTGGCCCGCACCGCCCAGTGCAGCGCCGTGCGCCCGTCGGCGTCGCGCGCGTTGTGGTCGGCGCCCGCGGCCAGCAGCTCGGCCACGCAGCGCGGGTCGGAGATGGCGGCGGCGAACAGCGCGGGCGGCAGGCCGCGCGGCCGGGCGTCCGGGGGCACGCCCCCTTCCAGCAGCGCGCCCACCGCCCTCCAGTGCCCGTTGAGCGCCGCGCGCCGCAGGCCCAGCGCCGCCGACTTCGACCGGAACTGACACACACAAGCATGCAATGGACGCGGGGAAGAATGGAGCGTCATTTCGTTCCTGGGCTGCAATAGTGGAAACTAAACAAATCAGGTGTCAAGATAAACGAGTTTGAAATTTTCTCCTTGTATTGAAATGCATGATTCTTGCAGTCGCACTTCTGCCATTTGTTGCTGGAATTCTGTACTGTACGATATGCGACTGGACGGTACACCAATTTGCAATTCTCGAGAGTGCATTAATTTAAAAACCGTATTTTTTGAATTCTGACACTATTGCAGCCCACGAATTGTAGCAATGGGGTATCATGTTATATGACCCTGGATAAACAAAAACAATGCTTCGGGAGGTCGTGGAGACTTGATCGAAGATTTCTCATTCCATTGGTTGTGGGTTTTCTGCAAATGTATGTATGATTTGCTACGGACATTAACAGAGATAACTTCTGTGTTTAAAGGAGTGGATGTGTAAGTTATGAGACTAGGACGGAAGTTGTCATTAAAGTTTTATTTTTGTTGTTGAGAAAGTCATTTCTCGTAAGAAGTGATTACGTACCCGTTACCGACGATCGAAACGTTACAGGTGGCAATTTTAATTCTACTTTCCATCAATTTTGGAAATTTAAAAAAATCGTTAACTTAATTAAAAATCGTTTTTATAAATCGTTAATAAAGCGTTTTTATAAAGTCCACAACTTGTTGCATATAATGTTTATGTGCTCTAGTTGAGATCCACTGAACATCTCAGAAATAATTATATGTTTAATGAATAATGAAACGATACTTCTTTATTTCAAATTAAAAAACTTTGTATACAATATTCTCAGCTATTAATATTTAGAGTCTACAATCTATTTATTAACAATGCTATTAAGATTTTCCGGCATTACATTCTAGTTCAGCCAACCTGTCAAGTTCTTTTGAGATTCACATGGATCTGAAAACTAATTGTCCGAATTCTAGTAAACTCAGGATTCTTTTGTTTATTCCAAACAATTTCCGATAGCGTTTTGTCAGAATTCATGAAACTAATGATTTTCGACAATTAAGTACCTTATACTTAATAGTTAAACGAACTCTACGATTTTTTTGTCTATAGTTTATCGATAAATAATGCAAAATCAAAAACTTACACCAAAAAGTACAAAGCCAACAGAACAGTCAAATTTGAAGTTTTGAAGGAATCTTTGTGTAGAAGACAGATACGCCGTGAAGTACGCGATTTCAAAAGTAGCCGATGATATCTTATATCATGCTTCCCAAACTAATTGCAACGAGTTATGGAATAGCTAGGCAACTACTCCGAGGTTTCTGATTACTGTTAAGTCTGCTGTACTCTCTGTTCACCCCGTCTCCACGTCACTCACCGCTTCGGGGCGCGCCTTCGCCATGAGGCGGATGATGTCGGCGCGTCCCCCGGAGGCCGCCTGGGTGAGCGGGCTGGCGCCCGTGTTGTCCTCGGCGGCCGGGTCCGCGCCCACGGCGAGCAGCGCCTCCACCACTGCCTTGTGCCCGTCGTTGGCCGCCAGCCAGAGCGCCGTTTCTCGGCGCTTCGTTCTAACCTGTGCAATTAATTATGTTTCGCGCACGTTTTCTTGAGCGCCGGATCCGCCACCTCTCTGTCGTCTAGATTATCCGGAACCGTGGTGGCTGACGTTTCGGCCAAAATGTTGTGGCCTTCCTCGCCGCGTACTGCTGAAGAAGACCACGTGTTTGCTGAAAGGTCGGACACCATGCCAGAGACGCGGCTCGTCCGGGATAGCATAGACAATACAAACTCCGGCTGCAGAAGCCTACACAATCACTACTCCTCTTACAATTCGTAAATAAATTATGAATAATGGGCGTTTTTAGCATATTTTGGAAGCAAGCTCGCTCACTTGTAATAATTTTCATCAGCAAACGAACTACAGACAATACGTTAATTGTGTATTCATATTATTAATCTTAAATTTTGAAACAGGCAAACATCATTGATTATTTTCGTTTTCTTTTTTATTTCATACGCTTGGTTTTCAATATTGTTAGGGAACTCGTCGTTCTGTGAAACACTATACGTTTTAAGAAACTGGTTCGACTATATGCGGTCGTTATTTTGAAAGTGTTTAGCATATTTATTTTGTCTTCTTCCTCAGAATTCAATTTTGCTAAAAGATGAATGCAAATTATTAGAACGATTAGCAATATTACCAGAAACTTAAGTTCTTAGATCTGTTTCTAAACATTTTTTATGAGAAACACAAGAAAGCCCAATGAAATAGGTTACTTCTATTTTCACAAGGATTATATTGTTTCCTTCTCTCTCTATAATCAAACTTTATATTTAAAATATAAAAAATGGGATGTACAAATTTTCAATATTATTACTACCTTACCATGTTAACCTGTTCCATACAGAAATATAATTCAAATAGCAGCCCTTAACAATTTCAATAGCTTGGTGTCACAGGTTATTTTTATCAATGGCCAACCAAATTTGTATCCCTTTTTTCCTTTACAATATCACGAGTTTCGAACGTAAAAAAATAAACCGTCTAAGTAATTACTCAAAACCGTACTTTTGTGTATTGTTATAGGTACTACTGCATGATAACTAAGTCAATATCAAAACTTCTTAACAGGAAAATAAAAATCGCACAAGAAAATCGCCATCTCAAATATAGCAGTTTTTTAATCAAATGAAACAAAAAATGCTTAGAAAATTGCCAGGGGAAAAAATCCTTTAATATAATTTACAGGTCAACGGACATTTACGGAAAACGCTGCCTTCAGCAGCGGAATAATCTGCTCTGGCCAAGTTCAAGCCATTCTGCAGAGAAGGACCCCGTCGGAGTCGTGTCGTTGACCTTTTTTGTGCGCCGACGAACACTTGCCTGATCCGGAGGGGTGCCGCGAGCCACCAGCTCCTGCACGGCCGTCGCGTCGCCCCGCCCCGCAGCCTCCAAGAGCGCTTGCCCGCACGGGTGGATGGGCGGCGGAGGGTTGACAAACCCGCGCAGCTGGAACCACGTGCATTGATACCAATTAAAAATCCAAAGGAAAAGATTTTGTTACTCTTGGTCGATCTGTGATTACGAAACTTTGACCAAGCAACACAAATACCTCAAAGAAGAACGTTGGATGTGGTAGTTTAGGCTACTTTTCAAGAATGCAGTTTTGATTTAGTGATTCCGGCGCGTCAACTGCTAGAATTATTCCCGTGATTGTAGTGCATGATTTTTGCTTGAGAGGTGGCAGTGATATTTCCTCCTCCCTGGATGGCGAGATCCGGTGGCGACCTACCGTCGGCTAGCGCAGTTTTCCCCTATCCAAGAATGTCCCACCAACGGAGCACCACCCCAGACTAAGCTCCGGATCAGCTTCCAGAAAAGTGTGATAGTGAAGAACACGTAAGTAATTGTGTGTAAGTGAAGAGTAAGCTAGCTAGAATGGGAAAGAAAGATCGCGCGACCATGACCCGTCTTTAGGATTCTGCTCCGGCATTCACCTGGTATTGATAAGAGAAACAACGGAAAACTACCGATCGGAGCAGTCGGTCACTAGAATTCTCCTCCAGAGAGTGACCGAATTCGACCTAGATATCTAGCTAATATCGACAATATTTCAGGAATGAAAAAAGGTTATTTTGAGTTGTAATTTTAATAGAATACTCTGGAAACCAACAAACATGACCGTTCCATCTAAGGAAATGAATTTTTCCTGAATTTTACTAAGCTATAATAGAAGGCTGGTATTACTCGCGCAACTTTTCTTGAACGATGACCTTGATCCCCCTCCCTTGTGCAAATAACAGTTGAAGGCAAAAAGCTCGCAGCGGGCACTGATGACAACCTTCCAAGCATTAAAACTTCGTTGGCGCGAAACCGAAGCTAGTCAAAGCGAATTGCTTTCATAGTGCAGAACCCCTGCTCAGGTTTATTGTCAATATCGAAAGAAATGGCTGAGTCAGGTCCAGGTCATTCAAGAGAGTCACCTAAAACTCCCGAAAAAGTTCAGCACAAGATGCAGTTTTGACTTTCATTTCACAGACGTTGGCATTACTTAAAATACTCTAGTGGTCGACTTTGTAACTAATATCCCCACTCCACCCAAAATCGTCAATCCATCGTTTAAGAAAAGTTGCCCGAGTAATACATTCAACTCTTACTAAAACCTTGCTTTTGATAAAGTTCTCACGTACAAAGTTCTTCCAGTATCCTTCATTTTCGTTGGAAGGATTTCTTGGACAATGTTGGGAACAATGAAATTAACAGACACTGTTGGAAGTAAGAATTTAAAAAATGAGAAAATCTCCCATAACATGAGAAACTTTTTAAAAATATCAGGTAAAAGACTTTGAAAAAAAAAAGGATTTAAAGTAAAAACTAATTTCAAACTTTCAATTGACAACTTCTTTACGTTGCATGATTCTTGCCGAATCGAAGGATAAGGTTTCATTTTTTGACTTCCAAGGGATTTTTTTACATTTCAAATACCGATTTACATGTTTTATTGAATTTTGCTTAGTATTCCCGGAAAATAGGTGAAAAATTATATGTTCCCTCCATGCAACGTCTCCCCGAAAAGAAAGGGTGAAAGTAGGGTACACTGTGCACTTACAGAGAAACATGGCGGCAGGGGGGAGGGGTCTCCTTAAGACCTCCCTCAAATTACGCTACGCGCTCTGATAGAAATGAATAAAACTTACGGATAGGCGATTTTCATGGATTGCCATTCTTACACTTTGCTCCCGCCGCATTATAACGCCAATTTACTTTCAACGGCAAGTTTTCTCGCTTCACTCGCCCCGATCCAAGCCATGGCGAGATTCGGGCCTTCGGCCCTCGCGTTCACTAGAAACATCCTTGAGTCTATCCACCACATAATTACCAATTCACTTTTATGAGAAAGCCTCCAGAATTCAAACTGCCAGTTACCTCCGCAGCGGCGCGAAGTGCCGGTTTAAACGACTTCAGCCGAAGAAAGTTCGTCTAACATTTAGGTTATTTTTAAAAATTGCACGGTTGTAATGAAAATGCACTTTTGCCGGGTGGTTCAGAACTAAATACTAAGTTCTAAATAAGCACAAAAAATTAAAGGTTAAGTTATGGCTGCTTTAGCAAAAAATCGTGAACGTTTTTGGAGGGAAATTGACACTGACTCAAAATTACGCCGCAACTATTTGAATAATAACAACAGAACACAAAACATACAGTGCTAAAATTTACTGTTGCTGGCATTAAGAAAAGTACATTCATGCTTTAGTAACAGGAATATAGGAGATATTTGAAAATATATTTTTAAACTTTTAAAAATTCCGAGCTTTAAATTAAAAGAATTTTACCATATTCGAAAGTTCCGTTTGCTGGTTGAATTGAAAATAAAATGACTTAACATGAGCCTATTTCCCTTCATTTCAAATAGGTAAGTGGTGTTTATTGTGCCTTTTCCAAGGTCTCCATCTCCATTTAGGGGCTACACTCATTAATAGCCAATTTTTTGCCGGATCCATTCGTGTCCGTTTGAGAACAGTTTCGCTGTACAGACATACATAAAAGTGTTCAAGTCTCCTTAAAATTTTTCATTAAAATTATGAAGGTATTCTCATTGAGTATACATAAAATATTTCGATAATATATTTAAAATATCTTGCAATGGGTCATATTAAAGTAAAGAGTAAAATTATGAAAAGGCAACCAATTTAAGTAAATAGATTTACAGTAGAAAAGTTACCCTCAGAGACAGAAGGAACAGGGGGGGGGGAGAGAGAGAGAGAGCGCGCGCGCGATTGAACTTATTCCTGGATTCAACCCTATATAATTCTCAAATGCACTATAACACGAAATGCATACAACAGCCAAATTATACATTTTCTTAATACAAATACGTCACTGATTACAGACAATGGTCAAGAACTCACAGAACTAGTTTTGAAAACATAAGCCAGTTCGGTTGTTTTGACACATTGCAAATGATTTTGAAGGAATATTTATGAACACGATGACAGGTCTAGAATAACTTTGTTAAACAAAGTTTTCATTGAATTAAAAAATATGTCCTAAATTCAGTTAAAGTTCATCTAACTCACATTCTTACGAGTCTCGTGCAATGTGCATTTCAGAAAAACGTAAGGCGGGTCAAACTTTTACAAAACCGGCAGAAACACTTACATGGTAGGAACAAATGAATATAAGACTCCAAATTTTCCCACTTAACTAATACAGAGCTTTAAAAGAGAATTGCGAAAATTTTGTAAAGAGTTAAGAGTATCTTAATTGGTTCGATCTTGAAGGTCAAGGATTTTAGAAATGTAGAGAAGTCATTTTCAATTAATTATATTGAATTTTGTCAAATCTATCGACTAAATGATTCATTATTGAAATTTTATTCTAGATTCTGAATAGTTTTCTCGAAAGAACTTCCATTCAGATAAATAACTTTAGTGATAGCTCAGAACTGTTTACAGGATTTAATCACGAATACTGCAAAGTGTATATCACGTTAAGATGAAAGAATGAAGATATGGAATCGGTCGTAGTATGGTACAATAGAACTCCACTCCCATGTGCAGTTTGCCTTATCACAAGGTAACTACTACAGAACACTCTTGATCGCTTGACTGCTATTGGATAGCTAACTGCCATTTTTGTAATCAACAAATTTAAATGAAAAAAGTTCACGGATTTGAATCTTACACAAGTCCTTCATAATTTCAAGGGAGATTTTAATTAGACAGTAAGGTCTTGCAATTTTCTTTGTATTTCACGCGAAGGTAATGTATTGAAAGTTTTATTTAACTTACCCTTCTCCACAAGCCGTAAGATTCCATGATGAATACTGGTAAGGCCTGGCTGCTTAAATTTGTTTCAGAAGACTGGCTCACCTATCTTCTCACCCGCTATTAGACTGAGTGTCACCCTCCTTCCTCAACCTATGATTGAACATTGCAAGGATGCCACCGTGACCACATTGCATTTTATTTTCCTACTGAAATACGGCCTTATTCAGTGTACATTTTTTATATTTCACTTCTTTAACTTTAATCTCGCACATATCTGTCTTTCAGAGTTCTGACTCACCAACTACTACAATTCCCATTTCAGACTTAAAAACTTTATAAATGACAAGCCACTATAACAGCAATGTAAATACAAACTCGATACAGATATCGAAAAATTTGCTCTTAACTGCAAGTTTCGTTAACGTGTACTGGCAACACTTCCATTGCGTTTTGGCGGAATTACAAACTACGAGGTACTACGATCAAGTGTGCGAAATATTAAGTTAAGCTTATTGAAAGCAAGCGACGGTTTTTTAACATGAGTTGGAAGAGTTTTAGAAGGTTTTTGAGAAATTTAATCTTAAATAACATAAAGTACACTTTAGATTAAATATTTAATTAAAGATTAAATAAAACTCACCACTTGTTTTAACATCTTGTTCCTCCTAATTTTTAACACTTCTCGTAATATTATAAATTTAAGATACGAAATTTTTTTTTTATATGCCACAGTCATAATTGTTACCATATAACAGTGTATAATGGATTAAGATATTATTTATTACAAAACTAATTTTCTGATTCATGATATTATATAATTAAATAATTTTGAAACATTCTTAATTTATAACAGAAAAATTGTTTTTAATTTATAAAAGATATTTTTATTCACAAAAAAGAGTTATTAATATTAATATTATTATTATTATTATTATTATTATTATTAACGTTAATATTTTTGTACAGAACAATAATACTGAAAATAATTTTGTTAAAAATACCTCTTTTCTTACAAAATCAAAGAGTAAAATTGTGAAAGTCACAATAAATAATAATTGCATGAAAATAATTGATGATTTTTAAATATAAAAATTGTTGACAATTTTAAAGAATGGTGTATCAATACATTATTTTACATTTTCAACTATTTAAATAAAAAATTCATCAGAACTACATATTTTAACCATATGTTTTTTATTGTGTCAGTTGCATTCATATCGCTGAAATGTTTAATTACTCAAAAATTAAAACGAAACTCTGAATATCCTTTTAGAATATTACATTACCATTAAATTATTACTTTCTTAGACAAATGGAGTGATGGAAATATTTTTCTTTACTGATTCTCTGGACAACTTCCTTCTTCTAAGTTATGGAATTCTGACTTTCATTATGATTCTATTTGCCATATTGATTACACAAAATGATTAATATTAGAACAGTGTGTTTTTAATCTTATCAAGTAATATAATAGACTGGTTAATTTTGTTGTTGTTTAAGATCCCAACAACATCTAGGTCATTAGCGACCACTATTGCATTTAACGGTGTAATAACTGTAAAGATGATATAAAAAACCTTAAAACATAATGGTAATGGGAGGAGGTGAAGGTGAAAAAAGGAACACAAATACAACCATGCCCGAGCCGGGACCCGAACCAGCGATCTTTCAGGTCGAGAACGCTACGTTACAACTACCTTAACGATTTTAGCTACCGGCGGGTTGATTATTATTTACAATGTCTTTAGGAATCATAACGGATACTTTATTTATAAATTTCAGTTTTTTTATTTGATTCATATAGGCATAAACTCCTTTTAACGTACTAGCTGACAGGTGTGAACATTCCGAACTTTGTAAATTATTGGTGAGAAAATAAAATCAGCTTAACACTAGAATTAAGGCTGGAACTACTAGGCAGTAAGTGATCATCGTATAGACCCCGGCATTGTGCGTGGGTAAAAAACTTCAATGTTGCTAAGCGGTTATTAACAAACTGAAAAGCTTAGATCAGGGCAATGAATAGCAACAAATAAGAAAAAGTTCACTTTGACATTTATTTTACAAATTCTTCAAGTTCCTTATCACCCGGCCCAGAAAGTGGGCTATTCACATGTGTTAAATTCCCAAAAATTAAATGAAGATTCACGAAGAATTCATGTTGTAGAATGCGGCTTAAGACTCGTACCTCACACTACCCCGCATGTTTGCCTTCATGATCCTCACATAATTCCCCGCATGCTCGCAAATAATTTTTGCATATATCTCTAATGCCACCCACGTTACTTGAATGACAGCGAGGACTCGTCAGGTGACGAAAATGAAATGCCTCTTAATGTACAACTGACCATACAACTTTGGCCAATTATAATAAAGGGGCATACTAAGAGAAACTGCTTTTCAAATTCCCTCTCTATTATCCCTTGTTTTCCCCATCGACGAATTTCTTATGCTGGCGTATCGTCACCACTCCCAGCGCTCTGATCTGCTGGATGGAACTGCGGGAAAGTGTTTTTTTAGGTCTATGTCACTTGAGCGTTGCGTTGACGCGCGTCACCTAACGCTAATGACCTCAGTGCATCGACGCGCGTGGATGCGTGCGCACACGATTCAATTAACGCGGGTCGTAGATTAACACTGTATCTTAAGCGACGTGCGTTGGGGCCACAGCTCAAGTAACCTCGTAAGTCAAGATAACGCGTGATTTCTAGCTTTCGACGCGTGACGCTCGCTTGGCGTCACTAGGTCTCATTAATCTTCAAACAAACAAACACAATTCAAAAACGTGTTAGTTGACCGGCAACGATGGTACAAATTAGTTAACACCTTTAGGTTATCCTGGAAAGGAATATTTTTGAATATCATCCCGTTCTAGTAGATGTGCGTCTTTTTCTCGTACCTGTACGGTATTTTCAACACATGCTCGAAAGACAGATACACGTGGCAGACATACGTGCTGAATTTTGATTGCATGACTTTCCACAATTGAAAGGGTTCGCAGAGTTGCAACTAACCCACGGAATAATTCCCCCCACCATGAACAAATATTTTTAAGCTTAATATTATTTCTCATCTTGTTATGTTATGTAGATAGTACTTAGATATAACCACCACTTGCAAAAGTTAAAAACATGTGAATGTTGGACATAAGCGTAGGTGTTTTTACGACATACGCCAAGAGGTATGTCAGTGTAAGCAAGTGAAGTTATGTTTGAAGAAACATTTGAGTGAATAATAGAGTGAGAAATAGTAAGGTGTGGGGCAAGTCAAATTACTCCGGTAATTAAATTGATATGTCCAGAGCACAAACGGATAAGTGCATTTTTGGCAAATTTTGAGTTTGAATAAGTGTAAAGAAAAAGCTGTATTTTATTTCGTGATCAAAATGAATACAAATTACTCCAACAGTTAGTGCGTTCCATTGACAGGAAGAAAATTCCTTACACAGCATATTCTGTAGTAGAACTCAACATTCTCAATATCAAATCTAGTGCACATAAATCTTTTGTGGTCGAAGTCGTTCAATTAAGATTGTAAGATCCAGAAGATTAAAAAACCTTGGTATTTGTGTGGCCGAATAATTTTGCTACTGCCGCTTTCTTTTAGCAATGGAAACTGTGGAAATAAAATATTTTATTGTTTCATATGAAATGTTTCACTTCAGAAAATGTAGTTTGAATCTTACTTAACTTTTGATTAAAAAAAAATCTCCAAACAAAAAATATAAATAACAGTTTATTTAATTGCTAGAATCTGACAAACATTTCTTTCATACTTTTTAGATAAAGCAGCGAGCACAATTGCTGGGGATACTCAATACAGGACAATACAATAGACATAATAGACTAATGTCCATTTCTCAACTTTAATGGAATTTAAACACAGTACAATTACAACTATTATTGAACGACACGTGCGATACTTAATATGTGTAAGTCGCGTCCGGCAATAAAAAAATATTTTTAGAACAGTGAACATATGAAATTTGTGAAGTTCATGATTCCTTTGCAAATTTAACAGGAAACTTAAAATATTCAAAATATGAACATGTCGTACGCAAGCAACACTTTTCTGAAAAAGGGATTACCTGAAACAAAAGCGTTACACAATATTTAGAAACCAATACAGTATTAAAATCGAAAAAATTCGCAGAAAATACACAAGTACATTAAGCCATAGCCCAAACAACAACAGTGCCTATAAGTTACTTTATTGCGGAATGAGAAATCCAACTGTCAAGTTTTAATGTAAAATTGACAATTACAACATTGTGTATTGTAGTTTGAAGAGTGCGATGAATACACTCAGTCAAGGTAAATTTACCGTTCCTCTTCGGCAGATTAATACATTGTGTAAACCCAAGCCAGCCTGTGTTAAGCTGGTTAAATCAGTCGCTTCTGCCATTTGCTTCTTGCACCATCCTGGGAAGAATGCGACAGATTTACAACCGTGGCGAGCCAGCCTTCTTCGTGGCCGACCACCTCACGACTCGATCATTCCGTTGCGTTGGGGGGGAATGAATTCGAGTCGCAGCAGCTGGAGCGGAATCATTTCGCCGGAGTTGGAGGAGTCTGCAGAGTGCGCGACCACGTGGTACGGAGTGGTGAGGAGCAAGTGGCGCACTTTATCCGTTACGGCCAAGTCTATGGGTGTTTGACCAGCATTGTCTTTCGCGAAGCGGTCTGCCCCGCTCACCAGCAGCAGAGTGACGCATTCTGGTTTATTGGCAATGGCCGCGTGGTGCAGTGCGGTTCGCCCCTCTTCGTCTACCTAGAGAAGAAAGGGTTGAAAATCAGCCTATGTAATAAACGGCGAGAGTGGCAATTACAGACGTGTGGAAATTCTGACTTAGTTAGTCTGAGTTAGTCGGTTAGTCTGAAGAACAGATTTTCTAAACAAGTACATATTTTGTGTTCCTCTCTTTGTGCGTTTTAATACAACTTATTATTGTTTTTAAATACATTTATTTTAAGTCGCCTCAACACCGGCGTATGGTTCTTAGCAACTACTTATAAATAAATTACACTTCCATCGGTTATAAAACAGTACTTAAACAAATTAGTACAGACAAATTACACTTAGCACAAATTAAACATACTTGTTAAATACAAAGTTGCAATTGTACAGATTTGAAATATATTTAGTCTGGTTATATTTCATTTATGATATTGTTTTTCAGAACTGTAGTACTTTTTTTGATAATTCTCTGATGTTAGGGTTAGTTATTGCTCTTGCTTGAATACTCGTATATTGTGCTTGGGTCTGCTGTGAAGAAATGGAGTTCTACTAATAATAGGTATAACTAATGATGGATGTTAAGAGAGGTATTGCAGGGCTCACAGGTAGGAGGGGGATCTTTGGTTAGAAGGTGCTTGTGACTAAAATTAAAATGATCAGTTCTTGTTAGTGATATTATCATTTGTTATTTCTTAAGGAGTGAACATTTTCAATTTTTTAAATAAAAATTATTGTTTTGTGAATGCACTAAATCAGCACTGTTCGACATGTTTTGGCAACCTTACTACGAGCAATGTACATTTTATTACGTTTTAATAAACAAGCCACATTTCACTAAACTGATTAAATTGTAGTTCACAGTTGAAATTTCAAATGCTTTCGATTTTTACTTCATACATTACTACAGATATTTTATACTGCTTCTATCTCGTTTTTTCAGAACATGACAATGAATTCACTTCAATAATTTTTGTATTGACTTGGCTTAATTTCATTCTTCATCATACATAAAGATAAAACCTCCGTTAGGAAACCATTGATGCAACCAATGTAAAATTTGTATTTCTATAAACTTTAATTTAATGCTGATCCATGGTTATTCTCATAATAAATAACCTGCCAGTAACCTGAGCTAACATGATATTACACCACATGGGCTCCAAATGGAACGAAACTAAATATTCTTCAATCATCTCTTTTCGAGTCTAATAATTGTCATACTTCTGAGTTGCGGGGTGTAAATTTTCTTGAGTGCACGTGATACTTGGAGTGAATGAAGCCTTTGCGGGTATGTCGGCATATTCCCATGTTGGAGGGTAAATAATTTACAAATGAAACATAATGTACTTGCCCAAGTGTAGGGAAGTACAAGGCTGACACTGCGGAGGACGGAGGTGGGCATAGGTCGCTACCAGAAGAACCGTTGCTCTTTCCTTTCAACTTACAAGAATTGATAATTTAGAAAGTATAAATACATTTCAATATCACAATTTTGGATTTGCAGTAACATTCTTAATAAATGACTTATTTTTATTATCGATTGTTATAAAAATTGAACCATCTCTAATTTAAAGTCTCGCGTAAAATGACTAGCAAAACTTTCTAGTTTATTTTCGAACGGTTTATATTTTAAAATACACTAATTAAATTAATATATCAATTATTTAAATAGCACCAATTTTGGAACTTGAGATTATCCTCGAATCTATCAATGTCTGAAACCAATCGTATAACAGGAGATCTTAGTTTTGCGACAAATGGCATTTTTCTTTCATATGAGTTTCAAGTGTACTACTGGTATATCACGGGTTATAATTACTGAATTTAAAATAGTCAAAAGCAATGTTGACTTTCCACAAGAGGTGTTCGAATCTGCGGACGCTGCATTATCTAATTTATTACCCAAAATATCTAAGGAATTTACGAAAAACCTTACAATCAGTTGAAAACTTGGTATACTTCTGAGAAACTTACTATGAATTTTATAATATATTGTGTGTGTTAATAGTTAGGTAAAAATTATATGTTAATAGTCACTGGGAAGAGTTTAATAATAGTAAAGTTGTTTTGCCATTAATATGTGCTTTATTTTCTTACTTGGCTTCTAAGTACCTACCCCGCATAAAAGTCTTTTACACCGTGACAACGTGAAAAAGTCTTTTAATCATAGTGACGGCATGTTTTAAGAAGAAGAAAAATGATTCACACACGCATAGTAGCACATAAAAAACCCGCATTTTTATGTGATCACTGAAAAATAGTTATTTGTGCACCAAGTGCGTTAAGAGAGTTTTATTGATTGAGAGGCGACGAAATGCCCCAGGGCATTTGACCCGAGGGATTTTGTCGCCCGAGATCATTAGAACCAGTTAACGCCCATGGTACCCACATAATTTTATTTTTACCTAATTTTATTGATTCCGTTTTACTTATTTACTAATTTACTAGATGTTAACTTGACTCGGTTTGTCTTTTCATATTTCCCTCCCGTAATTCCCTTTCATAATTCCATCTCATACTTGATTCCGTTTCATAAAGAAACATGTTGTATCATTTTACTGTTTTCTTATTTCCCTCGTAACCATGATCATTCCGATCCAGGCACATCGAGTTCCATACCGAAGGCAATAACAATCTACAAAAGTACAGAATAAAAGCAATGCAATGTTGCGAGGAAGCCGACGGAGTTTACCTCGTGTGGGTCCGCGCCATTGTGGAGGAGTTCCGCGAGGCAGGCGGCGTCGGTGGCGGCGGCGGCAAAGAGCGCTGGGAGGCACCTGCGCGCGCGGGCGGCGGCCGAGGTGCCGCCCTCCAGGAGCGCGCGCACGGCCCGCGGCCGGCTGTGCAGGGCCGCTTGCCGGAGGGCCAGCGCCGCCGACTCTGTATGGAACTGAAGGACAATTGATTCATTGATTCATTGATTAGCGATTCCGGGGGCACCAACGGCTAAGGTCACTGCTAGTCCCGTAAGTGTCCTGTAAGATGCTTTTATCGCGGGAGGTAGCGGTAATCTTCCCCTGCAGGATAGCGACATTTGGCGCCGAACTACCCTTCAACTGGCGGGGTTTCCCCAACCAGGTATCTCCCACTAGCGGTTCACCACCCCAGCCGGGACAAGATCTAAGCTCCTGACTGCACTCTCGTCGTGCGTGCTAGTGTAGAGGGTGTAAGTGTAAGTGTGAGTAAGGGATAGGACAAGGAAGAGGAAGGAAATATCGCGTGCGGTCCTCAGCCCTTTGTTAGGGTTCGGCATTCCGGCATTCGCCTGTCATTGATCGGAAACAGCGACAGAATGCGATCTACCTTTGTACGTAGGTAATACTGCCACCGTTGGGGTTCGAACCCTAGAACCTCCCGGTTAGAGGCATCGCATTGGCATCAACTGATGTCCTAAGCCACCTAAGCCGATCTGAAGGAGGAAAAAACCTCAATATGTTACACCTACGGGGAGAATTTATGAAATTCTATGAAGCAAGATTTACTTTGCCGCAATTCTGAAATATTTCTTTCTCCGAGTTAGATTTTATGTATATTGATAGAGATCATTATAACCTCTTATACAATCTCGCTAAGGCGATGAACGGTTTTTCTTTCCGAGCTTACATGTAAAATATTAATATTTTAACTTTGTCTTATCAGTTTGCATGACAATATAGAAAAAGGTAAATTTCAACATTTCTCACAAAAACAATTTCCCACATTTAAAACAATTTAGGCAGCAAGAAAAAATCTACCTACCGTCTATAGGTCATCTGTCTTTCCAAATAGTTATTTGTGAACTTCCACTTTAAAGAGGTTGGCACAGCGTTAGTCCCCTAAACTTTTTTCCATTTATTTTTTTTGCGTTCACAATGCATTATAATTCCATTTGGTAAATCAATCGTTTAAGAATTTGTAGAAGCCCTTAACTTATGTTTTAATTTATTAGATGCTTTGAACGAGGCAGTTCCACGACATCTTTATTTTTTAAGTATTTTGAGTAGTTAAAAAAAAATTTAATCTGTTCGGAATCAGAGGACAAAAGATGTTAGACAAAGAAGGAAGGAACAAACTCGAAGAGGCTCAGAACTCAACACAAGAAGGAAGATTCAACGCTTCTGGGGCGTTAACGCAGTCTTCGGATGCTTAATGGTGAATTTTTATGGATCATTTCTTTCCCCTTCTCTCCTCACGAATTCATTTCTTTTATCGCAAATAGGCCGACATGGACCACGCGTGAAAGCACCCTGCATTTATCGCGGCTCAGTACCATTATCTATGTGGCAGGTGCGTGAAGCTTTTTATTAGGGAGTGAGCTGAATATCTGGATCAGATTTTTATCTCCCATGGTTGTTAGCCCTGGGTGTCCGAAAGATGACATGAATGGCTGAAAACCATAACGGTATAAATGACACTTTATAAATTAGGGTCAATGTTACTGTAAAGGCGTTATACTTTGTTACAACATTAAAACCACGTCATTTCAATTCATTAAAACCATGAAAATATACTGCCACTGAAATATAGTCCAAAATAAACAGGATTTTCACAGAATTCATAAAATGTTAATTATACCGTTCTGGCTTACACATTCTAATGATGTTGACATTGAGGACTGAAAGGATATCCATAAAGACATACACAAATACACCCATGCCCGAGACAGGATAGAACAAACGATCTTCTGGTCTGAGACCTGTACGCCTTAGCGATCTTGGCCAATCTCAAAATACTCTGATCGGCCGTGGTTCATTTGATGATTATTATTATTATTATTATTATTTTTATTATTATTATTATTATTATTATTATTATTATTACTATTATTGTCACTATCATTATTATTACTGCTAGTAGTATCTTAGTAGAAGTTGCAGAAACTTGCTGAATGACACTGCACAAGGCAGATTATAAATCCAGAGGACTTCGCACTCCCCATAAATTTCACAAAATTTAACGTTTCAAATCCATTTCATTAAAATACTGAACAATTCCATTACATTTTTATACATATTTTACATTTATGTTTACAAATGGGACTAAATTCATACACTTATTTTAAAATAATGTATAAAAAATATTTAAAGTATAAAAAACATACAATTTCTACTAGATGATTATATGTAGTTAAAATATTAAAAAATGTTGAGAATGTTGATTGAGTTCGTTTGTAGTTGTGATATATAGCTTTTAAGAAATAAATCTTAAATGGCAAAATGGTATGATATATAATGGTTAAGGTCATTAGTGGACTAATCTACCCTCATTATGTAGTAACAAGTGTAAATTTTGATAACTGGCATTCGAGTCTGAAAAAATTTTCCGCTTTCTGTGAATGATTGCGTCCAGAGGGATTATTGAATAAACTTTACATTTAGGAACACTTTACACTTACGAAGAGTTAGTGAGTCAGCATACTAGACCATGAAGAGAATGTATAGAAGATAATAAAATGTTAGTGAGTAACAATGAAGCACCACCGCAAAAAATATGTAAGAAACTATAACGTTAAAGCTGTATTTATAAACCTCGTGAAACTGCAGTAATATCGTTTTGCGATCTTATCAGAATTGCGAAATTACTTATTACACAAACGAGAAGGGTATTTTTCTAACTAGGTGATGAGGGAGGGAAACAATAGCACTCGTTTAACACTTTCTACTCAGTTCTGAAAATTACTTGGCACACTGGGTCATTATTGTTTATTAAACATCACGATGCCAAGAGTTAATTTAGATTGGGCATATTGTATTTCACATTACTGAAAAAAATATTGTGTAATATGTATATCATGAATGTGTTATACACAACAGTATGTACATTATTATCAATTCTTTAACCATTTTATCATTTTAATCAAATTTCTCAAAAAGTATAAATGGTAGAAACGCAAAACAATACACATTGTCGGAAGCACATTTACCCACATGCGAATAAGGAAACCGCATTGCAATATCTTTAATCATTCAAAAATTACTGGAGTGTTAAAGACAAAACTTACGTTGTAAAAAAATAAGTTTGTTAACTTTAACTTTAAACGCGTCAGCACGAAAACTTTAGCATACAACCAATGTGTAAATGCGAGTTTCCATTTCGTTTAATGAGTAATTCATTCAATACTACGATAAGAAAAGATAAACAAAGCCGTACAATTTTTTTGGCGTAAAATGCACTAAAAGTCCGGCTTTTGCTGAGCCGACATGTATTACTTTACATGTAAAAAAGTAATAAAATGAAAATCTGAAGCTTGTGCCTTTCTCACTTTGAAATTGAAGTTGACAACATAAAAGCGACTTTAAATAAAAAATATAATTTAATTACCTCAACTAGCCAAACTTTCGTATCACTACCACTATGAAGCCTACGCCTTTTTTTTTATCGATGTGCCTTAATAGTCAATCCTAAAAATTTTCGACCTCCCTGATA
Source organism: Gryllus longicercus (assembly GCA_038098605.1). Lineage (NCBI taxonomy): Eukaryota > Metazoa > Arthropoda > Insecta > Orthoptera > Gryllidae > Gryllus > Gryllus longicercus. Next base: position 57,695 of record JAZDUA010000832.1, on the reverse strand, counting down.
GACGGAAGGAAAATTTTAGCAGCCGGCTACTCTGATCGGTAGTTTTCCGATGTTTCTCCGATCAACACCAGGCGAATGACGGATGAGTACCCTAACAAACGGGCCACAGACCTCGCGTGATATTTTCTTCCCTTCCTGTCCTATCCTCTAAACAGATACACACACACACACACACACACACACACACACACACTCTACATTACCATACATTAACCCCAGAGATTAGAACTTATCCCCACTGGGTTGGTGCCCAGATGGTGGGAGATACCTGGTTGTTGGGGGAAAACACACAAGCCCACGAGTGAGACGGCACCGGATCTCGCCCTCTACCAGGGGAAGATCACCTTCACCTGCCACGATAAAAACATACATTACATTTACGGGACTAATGGCCTTGGTAGTGGACGCCCTCGGAATCAGTAATCAGTCTGATAAACAGGAGCATCACGGGTAGCGTGCTCACCACATCCGGCCACTCAGTCGCCATGTGCTTGATTATGGCGTGGTGGCCGTTGACGGCGGCCCGGATGAGCGGGGTGTCACCCGTGACGTCCTGCATGCAAGGGTCGGCGCCCGCCCCCAGCAGCACCAGGGCGACCTCCACGCGGCCGCATTGCGCCGCCAACCACAGCGCCGACTCCCCGTGGCCCGAGCGGACCTCGTCGGGCTCGATCCCCAGCGCCAGAAGAGTTTTCACCAAAACGGCGTCGCCATTTTGGGCCGCCTCCAGCAAGGTCTCTTTCGTCAGCGCGACGGGCGCGCGAGGGGCGACCCACGACACAATCTGTACAAGGACGCAAAAAACCTATTATCTTGTTAACATTTAATTTATTTAACACTTATTTTACCATTAACATTTTAAATAAACAAATGACAATCATTTTTATGATAATTTACATTCGATTTTTTAGTCTGGAAACTTTTAGATATGTCATGGAGATTATCGATGCAAAGAGTTTTTCTTATATTTTAAACACAAAAAAATTCTAGGATATTGCGACTTTAAGGCCACAGACACACGAGCGTTTCTTTGACGCGCTTCACCTAACGATGATGACGTCAGCTGCGTCGACGCGCGATGGCTGCACCCACGATCTTGTTTACCGCGCGTATCCGCGCTACTCCCAGCTAAACACGGCCGACGTCGAAAATGCTATTATAGATTATTTGGTGCTGAAATGTTAATAAAAAGGGAAACGTTCAAGAGATACTGGATGCATCCAATTAATAGTGAGAGACTCTCTCAGGGTGATTATTACGTTCTCTTTAATAAGCTGCGATAGGATAGGGAGAAATATTTGATTATATTTTCGAATGTCAGAAGAATCATTGAATAAGTTGCACTTCAAACTAAATTGAGTCAGAATTCCAGCATTTCTGCCTATCTCTAAGAAAAGAAATCATAAAATAAATCAGAATAGAAATCAGAAGAAATATTTCCTTCCACTGAAGTACGGCTTCCAAGCATCCGTTCAACGCGAATTGCTACTGCCCACAGCTCAAGCGACAACAGACGTCATGATAAAGCGCCGTGTGCAGTTCCATAAACGATATAGGACCGTATTCAAAGTCGGCACTTATTTTTGAGCAACAATTAAGTGTTTACTTAGTCACATTTTCAATTCATAGCCGCCACTTAAGTGTTTGCTTAAGCATTCACTTATTCTTATAAGTGAGCTTATCTGTACCCTTAAGTAGATCCTTATTTTTCCACGTGGAATAACATCAAAGATTTTTATGAATTGTTGGAATTATTGATATTAATATGGAAGATTGTAAACCAAAACAATATTTGAGAGTCAAAAAAAATCCTTTGGAAATGCCTAGGCGACAAGAATTTAAGAAGAGATTTCGTTTTGACAAGGATACGGTTCCAAACATTTGTGTGTCTGTCACTCACAACGTGGTATTGAGGAATAGAGAAAAACCATTACCACCAGTCCTAAAAATGCTAATGGCTCAAAGATTTTATGCAACAGTATCATATCAGTTTATTGATTTCATTTGATTTCATTCAGTTTATTGATTCATTTCAGTGATTTATTGATTTCAATTGCAGACCACGGTGGCGCATTTAGTAGGTTATTCTACGAGGACCGTGTGTTATAGGTTATCTTTCAACGATGATCACAATGCATCATGTGAAAAGTGTATCTTTTTACTTTTTTCAATTGATATGTGCAGAACTCAGCCCTAATTTGTAGAATCATTTCAGAAATATCTGAAGTGGTATCAAGAAATATTAAAAAGTTCATAAAATTCCCTAAATCTGTTGTACAAATATCGTACGTCAATAATTATACTTACTAATCACGCAAAATCGGAAAAAGTTTACCAATAGAAATTATCCGCACAGGACTAACCCATCGAAGCAACGAAACGAAATTTACAATTTAGTATCTGTTGATAGTCTGTAGATGAAACCAGATGCTATTCATTCACTTAAAAGAACCACCAAAATTGTAAAGAAGATTGTCACGGCCTTCTAGATTCGTAACAAGTAACCAATAGACCAATGTTGCCAAGTATTATGAAGAAAAATATTGCCTGATATGCAACTCTCGAACAAGTGGGGGTCTATGAATACGAAACTGTCATGAGTTCACTTATTATAAGTAAATACTTATTACTTAAGCGTTTACTTATCGTATAAGTGTCGACTATGAATACGCCTCTACGGGCTACGACGCTACTCTTTAACTCACTTCAACATAACGCTCGTGTGGCACAGGCCAAAGACAGGATTCCACATTTTGAGCAGATTAGTTTTTTTTAATAGAGGACAGTTAACTTTGTTGCTCATACTATTTGAGGAAACAAGTCAAAATGTTTTCATTCCAGAATTCACATCATTTAAGTTCGAAACGAAGTCATAATACATTATTAACTTTATGAACGAATATCAATAAAAGGCAAACTCATATATAAATTTAATTTAAATATTGACTATATTCACACTCAATAAAATTCTAGAACATAATTTTGAAACTCCTGATATTTGTCATTGAATTTTGGTTTGTTATTCTTCATACGGTCGTAGAAACCTTAAAAAATGTCTAAGAGTCACTTTCACAGAAATAGGCTGACCTTTTGACGACAGTGCCGAAGCCGCTAGCCATCTCAGTATCATTTTCAAACGAACACATGAACCCCAGAGACAGATCACCGGACTTTGGCCCAAGTGAACCCTTGGCCACCCATGTGACTAAGAACAAACCGGTGACTAAGAGCAAACAGATTACCAGCTACCGGACGTTCCGTTCACCTAGGGGCGGTAACGCGGATCGCATAACACCTCTCCCTGCGATTGTTTTAAATACTCTTGAAACGAGTGGGCAGTTCATTGGAACTTCAGACGTGGGAAGGGTGAAATAGTAACAAAACAATGTTGTTTCTACAAGCTATCGGCTAAAATCTCTTTGTTCTTCTGCACAGCATCACGGTCCGAACCCTTTTCGACCAACTCCTTGTACACCAACAAAGATACTTAATCTCAATCACGTAATGCACGAAACAAATTGTTACACAGATGTGTGGGAATCTACCCTAAAATCAATAGAAAATACTCCAAGTAGTCTTTGAAAATTTAGGTATTGCTTTTAAGTTTGCGGAAAGCATCGCGCATCTTTACATCCTTTAGAATCCAGTTGCCATATAAATATTGATAATAAAGTGTTAAAGACGGTTAAGAACATTAGACTCGCTAATTGAAAGTTTATTACAAATTACGTTATATAATTATACCGTAATTTGCAATTTATAATGGATCACAAAGTAATATTAGGTCCTCAAGTTATTTCCGTTAGAGCATTTTTACAGATTTCTAGAAAGTTCCTCAGTATTACATTTAACATGCTTCAAATTTTCATATTTTAGGTAAGCAGTAATCAAATAAATTCAAAATCCTTGTTGCAACTAAGCAATGTCAATGTTCTGAATACCACGAACCGTTCCAAGCAGGAGCTCTGATAATCCAAGATGGATTGTTTTACCCACTTACTTGAAAGTACATACTAGAAATATAGCTGCAAATGACACGACCCAAGATTTAAAGACTTTGAATTAAACCCCGTCGTTGCTTGTCCAATGGCTTGCTCTTCCAGATATTTGAGAATAAGAAAAATATGCTTTTAGAAGATTCTGCTGCATTCCTAATCTTTATCTGTCTTACAAACTATCGTGCTTTATCTCGCTACACATTGCTTAGTTGCAGCAAATATTTTGAATTTATTTGTTTACTGCTTACCTAAAATATGAAAATATGAAGCATGTTAAATGTAATACTGCCGGTTAAAAAAAATTGGTTGAAACTTTTATTGGTAGGCTTATTGCCCCCCTTTTTTGTTGGTAAGTTAATTCCCCTCATAAGTCCAAAAATCACTTAAGAATCTGCTTTTAACACTTTAATAGTGGCTAAAGGCTAACACTCGATTTTCATGAAAATCAATTATTGCAGTAGACAAAAGAGTTTTTCACTTACTCTTTTCCACCAGCTTAAGCTTTCCATTTCAGTTGGAAATGTAGATACTACCGCGATGTTTTCTGTTGCAAAACGTACCTGCCGCAGCTCCTCTCCTACTACTTCTAGGCAGAGCTTTGACCGCCTTTTACAGCTTACAAAGTGTAGACGTTGCCAGGGGTACCAACATGATCAATGTTAACTTTTATTTAATTTCTGTCAAAGTCGGAAAATGCTTAAGATACATTTTTCACTAACTCCTTGATTGCGACAAACTGTTTTGAATTGTATTGATAATATGTAAAATCACTTATCTTAATGTGTGTTTTGAATTTAGTATTTAGAATCTCGATAATATTTTTATTTTATTAATTTATATTTTGATTTTATTTGTTTGCAACAATGTTTGTTTAATGCTTGAAAAACATTGTTCAAATGAAAGTAAACCGTTTATTAAATTTTCCATTGGATTCACTGGATACACCGTCGAATATAGATATTTTATAGTTGTGAAGAAAGGACAAAACAGTTTTTTATTAAATAAATTGTGGTTATATAACAGAGAATGCAAAACATACTTACCAAAGTATTCTTGTTCTTTCTACGTCAGAAGACAAATCAACACAGTTATAAAGATTGAATTGATTTGGAAATAGAAACTGATATGATTAATGTAGTTTAATGTCACTTCAGAAACTTAAAATATGAAGTCGCACGTATCAATTTGAAAGTTTATTTACATTATAATTTTTATAACCACAAAATAAGATTTAAAATCATCAAAAAGTAATTCAATTTGTTTGTTAGAAAATAATACAATTTGTGTATGCCAAACACTATTGTTTCCCACAAAGTTTTAGAGCATATCTTAACAATATTTTACTGACATAAGATACATCTTAAAAATTGTCTATGATTGCATTCTAAAACCGTCAATATTTTGAAAAAGTATTGCTCTTAATTAACGTCTTTCTGTAATATGATAATCCAACTAGAGAATCACATTAAAAACAACACAATTCGTTTGATTGCTAGTTTAGAATTGTGTTAATGTTATTATATGCATTGTTATTGTATTTTTGTAGTGAATTAATTTTGAGAAATAATTATCTATTTCTAGCCTTCTTCATACAAAGCTATCTAAATTACTAATTTCCAATCGCCCATAAATTAAAAACTAAACGACCTCTGAACATGGGAGGTATGTCCACAATTTTGTTAGATACCCAGATACTCGGAAAAAATCCAAAAACAATTGAACAGTTTCGATTTTGACTGAAAAATACGATAATGTATTGTGTTATTTCGCCAATTCTCGTACTGAATTCTGAATACTCATATCCAGTATCCCACGCTTACGAAACACATGACGTCACAGCAGGGTTACGAGAAAGAAGTGATTTAGATCGGCAAATTTTTACTTTCTCGTTTATATTGGTATATGCGGAATAATATTCATACTAGTAAAGAGAAAATTGAATAATGCTGTGACGATTTTTTCTCTGAAGAAAATAGTTGTGTGATTTCCTGATACCGCAAAAGAGAGATTTCCTTCCTTCTGTATGTATTAAATTACTTTTCTAATACGTAGTTTTCACAGAATACACGTTTGTGGTTTCTTAATAACAAAAAAGTCTATTTTTTCAAAACTCTGATCGTCCATCTGACTGTCAATAAAATAAGGCATCCATTCTATCTGTCTTTGAAAAACACTACCGCGTAAACTATTTGTAGGATTTTTTCCAAAATAAATATTCTCCCACCGATATGAAAGCCCTGCGATTTTGAAAAAGAAAATTTTTAATTTCAGGAGTACTTCATTATTTTCAAAATTTTCTCAAAAATTGCTCTCAATTATTTCTCTAAATTTCTGATAGGAATAGAGTGAAATGCACTTATAAAGACGGCAGATGTCCGAATTTCACACGAAATTTCGAAAAATGCAAACCTTTGACATATCTTGTACACCATCGTTCAACTACAATATTGATGATAGAGATTTTTTCGTCAAATGAAATTTGTTCTCCACAATTACTTCTTTAATTAATGTTTAATATTTTCGAAATTATTAAAAGTTTTAACGCAATTTTAGTGATATATTAGAAATATACAAAATATTAAAAAGAACATTTTCCCGAAAACGGCCCCAAATTCTTTCTTTACACCTTAGTGATATATATACTGATGGGCATGACAAAGGCCATTTTCAGGTATAATTTTGATTTTTCAAGTTTTAAGTTGAACATAGTTATGTGTAAATGGGCAGAACATACAACACAACAATAAATTACAAAGTAGTTATATTTAGTAGTATATTTATATTTAGTAGTAGTTATATTTACAAAGTAGGTTTATAAATTTTAAAAAATTGCACACAAAGTAAAATCATTAAACTAAATTAAATCTAGATCATAAAAATTCTTACAAAATGTCAATATTTATATTACGTGCTTTCGTAATTATACATTATTGCGTTTGGTAATACACGTGCTTCAAAAATTATGTTTTATGAAGTTTCTCTTAAACTCCAAATGCTTCTATAAAAATGAGAGAAGATTTTCCACCCTGGTCTCTATAGAGAACACAGTTTAGATTTTAACCTATTTATCATCCAATAGATATACTTCGATTTATTTGTAATAGCATCTCACGGTCACGTTGTACTGAGATGCCACAGACGGGCGCAGCTAGCACGTGGCATGCACATGGCTACGTCCACCAGCCCCGTTGAGAACAACTTTCGTGAACGTTCAACAATAGTGATGTTGAAGCTTCCTATTGAAGTCTGCCTTCCCTCTTTTTTCGTACTAGACCTTGAGGTGCCAATATAAATAAATAGAAGAATAATTCTTGTAGCTGGCTTTATCAGAGTAGCTTCCATTCACCGTGAGTCCCAAGTAAAAGCCAATATTTTTATAATTTTGCTCAATTTACTTAATAAGCTCTCATTGATCTTATATTATCCATAACAGTATGAACATAATGAGTTGTTTTCTATTTTTTTTTAATCTAAAAATATTTAGTATATCATAATGGCATATTTGTTCATCACAAATTTACGATTTTTTATTTACCCCCCCCCCAATCATTTCGGAGTACAGCATTTCTTCATTTCAAATCTTTTCGTCTTTTGGGAGATAGAAATGTTTTACCTCTTCATAGTACGTCTTGTAGCTACATAGCGCGCTTATGCTAGGGTACTGGAAATTTTAATGTGTTTTAATTTCACACATGCACAAAAACATCCAGCACCTAACCTTAACCTGGAAGGCCACTCTCACACTAAGACGCCAAAAAAAAAAAAAAAAAAAAAAAATCTAGTGGTGCGGGAACAGTACATTTTCTCCCATTTCTACCGGCCATATTTTCATATTTTTGCCATCATCCAACTGTTTGTGGTGAAGGTCGGGAGACTAATTTGGCTCTTAGTAAATCTAACGTTGACAATGACTTCCATTATTATTTCTTCCCAGAGTAAAACCAAACTAGAGAAATGGTACAACTTTATCCCTACTTCTCTATCTCGCAATTCCGAAACTGATGATCCTAAATAGATACAGTAGTATTATTTTAGCTTGGCCGCTGAATGTGGAGGGCTCAGGTTTACCGGAAGAGTCCATTCCTCAAACTTATCGGTTTAGGCGGGCAGGCGTCTCTTCCCAGCACGTGTGTCAACATACTCCAGTTGCGTTAACATTGACCCTGATTTTTCGTATCTGTGAAGTGCGTTTCCTACTAGAGTGAAGCATTTGTACGTGATTGGTAAAGTTCTGTTTAAGTGGTTGTTCTGTTTGTGATTATTGCAATGTGTGTGGTTCAGAGCGATTTGCATAAGGAAGCCCGTTACTGTCAGACGCAAAGTCAGTCGTTGCATAAGAATTTCAATTTATGAAAAGCAAAATAAAGGTTTTAAAATGTTATATCAGTTCACTGCTGCTATAGGAGTTTCGAAAATATTTTCTGAATAGAGGGAAGAATTCTTTTGAATCGGGATAATCTTTAATTTTCAACTCCGAATAAAGAAGAGGCAGCTTGGAATCTGCTCTCTAAGGTTTCAATGCGTAATTTCCAGAACATCGATTTAATACACCTTATCAAAAATGTATTTTTAACGTAAACTACCAAACCGATAGTAATGACAATGACATTGATGCAAGTTGCGATAGTAAGGAAACTGGTATTAGCGTTAGTTGAAAATGTGTAGAAGATAGGACCGGGTCATCAGGTAAATTTGTTTCTCCACCACCGGTCGATGACGCTAAAGCAAGTTAATGTCAAAGTAAGTTCGCAAAGGCGTGCAGTGCGGTAGTTTTTTTGCTTTGCGTGCAGTGCGCTAATGTCTTCGATTTGGGCAGGCAAACTAGACTAGCGAGCGAGCGTCGCCTCCTGACTCTCCCCCACCACTACCAGCTTGCCCCCTCTACTTGAGAATCCAGTTGCCACCCTAGAAAACGTAGCTTCAACTCTTAATGAAAGGGTTAAAATGTTCCTTGTAATTCTAGTCATGACTAAAATACAAATTCAGCCACTCTCTTTAATCAGCTATTTTTATAATTGAGCAAGTTTCTTCTAGAACCTACCCTTCATTGGTTGTCGTTCACTTGCCAAACTGCCAGCGATGTTTCCGCTCTCTAATTAGTAAGATTGCTGTAGTCTTGAGGCCGTGAATTGTGTGTAATTAATGTAAACAATATTGGGGAATATAACAGGAATTCTTGAAAGGATATCTATGAAAGACATAGAAATTTTAACTAAGTTTCATATGTATAAGCATGTATTTCTAAAAAAATTATTTCATATGTAACAATTTTAAGAAGCTGGAAATTTATGATTTAAGACAACATGCTGATTTTCGATGCCATTCTCTGTTAAACCAAAATTCTTCATCTACAAAAACGCTCATGCTTTGAGTTTCCTTTCACACTATGCACATGCCTTAACACTTCATTATTATAATTCAATACCACACTATCGGCTTCCTACAAGATGCACATTTAAGACAATACTTTCACGACAATCTTAAAATGGGTATTGTAATACTGTAAAAAAATTAAAGATACTTGTTAAAAATGTTTGAAATAAGACATTTTAATATCTGCTAGTGTGCAATATTACCACACGCATTTGACAGGATAAACAATTTTATCAATAAAACCCCCTCTTAAAATCTAAAATTTGGAGAATCCTGTCCTTGGCCGAGTCGCGTCGATTCGATTGGCGGCAGTCCTTGTGCGCTAGCTGAGGGCGCATCGCCTGCCGGGCGAGCGCGCCTGCCGCGCCGGCCCCGTCGCAGCCGCGTCTTCGTCCTCGTCGTCCGTCAAGGGCTCGCGCACCACCGGCCGCAGCAGCTCGCGCATGCTCGCCGTCCACGCCTCGTCGGCCGGCACGCGCCCCAACTTGTCCTTGGCGTTGCGGTCCGCGCCGCACAGGAGCAGCAGCCGCACCGACCGCTCATTGTTGGCTCGCACCGCCCAGTGCAACGCCGTCAGCCCGTCGCGATCGCGCTCCTCGTGGTCGGCGCCCGACGCCAGCAGCTCGGCCAAGCACGCCACGTCGGAGACTGCGGCGGCGAGCAGCGCGGGCGGCAGGCCGCGCGGCCGGGCGTTGACTGGCACGCCCCCGTCCAGCATCGCACGCACCGCCGGCTTGGAGCCGTTGAGCGTGGCGCGCCGCAGACCCAGCGCCGCCGATTTGGTTTGGAACTGGAAAAAGCGTACAGCGCGTCACAGAAGTGGACTGCAGTGCCCTTACCTCGCACCTCACTAAATCCTCAAACTTCACCAGGGGGAAATCATCCCCGGGCGGACACCTGGGCAATGCCTCCATCCGCTGACGTACCCCCCGCAGACGTACAAGAAGGACCCCTTCCCACGTTCAGTGGGCGTCCGCTGCTGCGGCAAGCGGTGGCGGGCTCTAGCTAAGCGAAGGGGAAGAGGGGGGGTACTCGCCACCGCTAGCAGAATACAGCTTTTAAATGGGAGCTTCACACTGCACCACGGCCGCAGCGCAGAGCTGCTGTTTATACCTGCTGCGGCCCCGTGTCCGTCTCCGGAGGGTCGGCGAAGAGCCCTGCTGATTGACGTACGCGCGCTGCCGTGGGGACGTGGGAAGGCGCCCGACCACCCTTGATCTGGATCCGGATCCCAGCGGAACGTAGTTAGCCCTCACGGCAACCTTTCCGTTCGATGTCTGGGTTGAGCCGCACTGTCAGCTTCTTCTAGCTATCCAGGCTAGGCACCGGCGTCCAAACAATGCGCTACTTTCACGCGCCACAAGTCCCTTCTATTTTCCCCCCGAGTATCGGGCCACCCAGAAGCATTCTTTGAGAGAGCGTTGGATTCCGCGCCCGGAGTCGGTAAAGCCTCATTCACAATGAAAACTTATAACGCAGCCATAAATCCCAAAACCAGTTATGAATCATCTCACAAAATAACACCCGCGTAACCGTAGACGTAAATTGAAAGTTTAAAAAATCCTTTAATCCCTAAACTCATAAGAGTTCTCTAGCACCAATCTTTACGTTAATTTAATGGCGGAATTCTACCGAAGAGCAATGAGAGGGCAGCATGAAGGAAACAAATGTACAACAAAATATGCGAGAAGCAAATGAATCGGGTCGATATCAGATTATCTTCAGTTGGTTTGTGGTTATTTCATTATTGTAGGGTAGGGAACGAAGTTTGCGAACGGTTTTAATGCGTGTAGTGAATTCAAAGTAAACATTTGGGCCATTTGTCTTGTGACAAACAAAATTGTGTTCGACGAATTACTCGTGAATTTGGTACAAGAGACTCCCCATTTATAAAATAAAGGAGATGCAAACATTAATACTACAGCTAATCACATGTACATAAAGACTAATCTATAAGAAAGTCTAAGGAAAAGCCTAGAAAGAAACAATGGTGGAAAGATCTTTCCATCAGGCTAGAAACTAATTCATCACCATCCAATACGTTGAACTGATTGTTTCAGGCGAAACGTACGTTCTAGCTTACATTCGTCGTTGTGAATACTAGTTTTACGAGTTAATTCTACTATTAAGTTTACAGCATTACGTTACGTTTAAGTTTGCATTGCGAACAACACCTTTATATTGTCATACTTTACTGTCCGAGAGAAACCGCGACCTATGCATTAGTGCCAACGTTTCGGCCACCGTTCTGCTATCTACATTTAGACCTGAGGAAGGTCGCGAAATGGCTGCCTAAACGTTGGCTTTTGTGTTTAGAACGCGTCGTCTCTGACAGCCATGCAATAGCTTTCTGGATACGATATATGAATGTATCTCAATGGCCAAAAGGCAAATTCAGCTCTAAACCCCACACTTTTTTAAAATTAAAAATATTTTAAAAAATATTAGCTTATAAAATGGAAAAGTCTTCATAATGTGAAAGCTCATTTGAAATGTTAAACAATCCATGTGTGGTAATCGTTTTCAATAACTTTAGTAAATAAAAATACTGGTTTTTGAGATGGATATCCTCCTTTACCCCACCCCGCGCTGGATCCATATCTTCCGACTCTCGTACAATAGTTCAGGTTTGCCGATTTAAATGATTTCTATTGCCTTTAAGGTTATGAATTCCCGGTACCCATATACATTGAATGATTTGTATTGTGATATGTTCAACTGAATGCAACTTCTTATGAATACAGATGAAAATTTAATTTTTGGCAAAAATTGATACGAAAATAATACTTTACGCGTAACAAAAATTTACGAAGGGAAAAAGACGCTGCAGATTTTGGGAGATCTTCCACTGAGCCTTTTGTGAAGAAATCTACTTGTTACGAGAACACTGAGAACGTTAATTTGAATTTATATTACTCCCTGAACACTAGGAAACCTGCACAGTTAATGGAGTTACATTTATGTCCAGAAGCTAAAGAAGTGGCCATATCGTCAGTTAATCAAAGAATCAATGAAACTACGTTAAACCTGATCGATATGGAGGGGGAGATTTATTGGCGAAGAAGCCGAGGTGCAATAATCAAAGAATTAATTACAAGCTTACTCTAAGATGCAAGTTCTTTCCGTCACTCACCGCTCTGGGGCGTGCCCGGGCGATCTTCTCGATGATGTCCACGCGCCCGTAGGCGGCGGCCTGGGTGAGCGGGCTGACGCCCCTCAAGTCCTCGGCGGCCGGGTCCGCCCCCGCGGCGAGCAGCGCGTCCACCACCGCCCTGTGGCCCTCGCTCACCGCCACCCACAGCGCCGTTTCATGCCGCTGCGTCCGCACCTGCAGAAGCGCACATGAACCGCGCAACAACTCGAGCCCTTCCCCCACTCTCTTAACGGGATTTTATTTTTTTTTATTTTTAGTTTAGCGATTTGTTCCGCCACTATTCTGAAGCACTTCTCATACCTATATTGTACGCTCGTCACATTTACGAAACAATTAATTTGGACAATTTGAAATTAATTATAAGTAGAATGTAAACATTTTATTCGGAATGAATTTTTTATTGAAAACATAGTCGAACATTTATAAAACAAATAGTTTGCGTCTGGATGAAAAAGGAATTTTAAAACCTAACAAACACAATGGCATGCGATTGAAGATTCAATTTATAAAACTTATCGAGATGATTTTCTTTTAACAGTATACGTTGAAAGATATCAACTAAGAGTTCTTGGCAACAAAAGATTTGCTGCCTCTTCAGAAGCACATTCTTACGTAACTTCCCTGGTAAAGGCCCCACGATATTTTTTTTGACTTCGATTTCTTTAATTTTAAACGCAAGGGGTGATGCGGTACGCTTTCCACCTACCTTCTCAAATCGCTGAGAGCGATTACAGATTAGCATAGTGCCCTTCGAAAGTGAAGGGCACCATGGTCAACGGCCAATGCTTATCTCATACGACAGCAAATTCATAAGCATTTTTTAATCAACCTATGATTCTTACAGTCATTTTTGTAAAATTACACTAATTGTCATTCTACATGGTAAAACAATTACTAGTTTTCTAGTTTGCTACAAATGATCTTTATTCTGAAATGCTGGCACATTATCTTCAAATATAAAACAGTATTTACGTAGTTTATGTTTTCAATTATTGCAAAGGACGACTTCTCAAAAGTTTGACCTGAATCGCACGAATGATCAACAATTAGCAAAACAGCAAGAATTAAAAAAATAATATTTGATGACATTGATGAGGATTATCAGAGAAAAACTGGAAACTTTGGCAACTTTATAACCATTCAGTAATACCTGCAGCAATGTAATTTTACTTGTACTGATGAGCGTGACAAAATTCGTAGAAAGGAGAAACACCGACTAACTTGTTATTTACAATTTATTTTAATTTGTTTTCATTTACACTATTTTGGCAGATTGTTTCTTATAATGCACAATAAATGCCTAATTATTTATTAGAATATAACAATATTTCTTCACAATGTTTTAGAAGATTTTACCAGCCATTTGTAATTTGTTATTAAAAAATATTTACTTTTAGATTTCTTGAAGCTTACAACACCTAAAAATACTAATGCAAAAGGTTGAAAATATCTGAATTTTTATCGTGTATCTCGTGGACACAAGGATAGTAATAACGCAAGTTTTGTAGGTTAGTAATGGAGTGTTAAATTAGTTCGTGATTATGTATACCAGTACGTCTTAGTGAAAGTAATGTTAGCGATTGTACACCGACCTTTGTTCAGGTATACTTCTGCATTCACTAAAGATAGTGCACGACCGCTAGCGATTGTATTCCTCCACTACGCTGAGATATAAAGAATGAACAAAAGTGCATCATAATGAAACTATCATTTTCACAACGTATCTTATTCAAGATTAATTATTTTAAGAGGGACCATGAACATTGCAGTTCTTTTGGGACGCCTCCAGTACAGTTCTATTCAGTTTCCGTATTAAATTACATTTCCAAGAGAGTCTTATAACGCAGTATGGTGGATGGAGCCGAAAGGCGTAGCCCCGGGCTGTAACACGCTATTGAGGGTGGTTAAGTCCCCGAAAGTGCAGTAAATTGGATCTGTCACGGTCAAAATTTCATTGTTATAAATAAAAAATTACGAATCTTGCATAACATTAAAATGTCCTGTACCTAAATTCATTAATTTTGTTGCACTTCTGCCGGAAGCCAGTATAGAACATCTTCGCTAGGGGATGTGCTATGCATCGTTTGGAGTACTTCCGCGTATTTAAGTGCTAGCGCACATCCGCCAAGGAAGTTATACCTTCTCCAATCATTCACTTATATTCTATCTACGCATCATTAATAACGATTATCTAAGAGGAAAATGTCATTTTTATTTTAATTTCGATTACACATGTTTGATACTATTTCAATATTATTAGCATACCCACATCTCATACTATTTTCGAAATTTATCCGACCATTAATGGTCGTTATTTTTTGAAAAACTAAGTCTTTTGAAAAATAAATTTCCGTTACCCCCTCATATTTGCAAGGTGAAAAAATGTGAGTTAATGAGTTATATAACGATTAAGAATATTAACCTGTGCCACCATGAACGTTAGATTTTTGAGTATATTTTTCGTCGTAGAAAATGTCTTAAGAACAAAAGGTACAGTTAATGTTCAACTCAAATTGTCTATCTACATGAAACGAATTTTTTAATTTCCGAACCTCATTTAAAATCTGAAAACCAAGCTATGTATTCAAGGCAATTAAAATATTTAGAGCAATGAACCCGTCCGGTAGAAAAAATAAAGAAAATAACTTAAAAATGTCCACGGATTGGTTGTGTGTATTCTTTTTAATTGAACCTCCTGAAAATTTGCATCCCTCATTTATTCCATATTTAGGAGGTGTGGAGCCTAGAGTTAAACCTTCCAACAACACGACAATCCTAATAGATGACAGTATGAAGTATCGTTTTCGATGCTGCTAAATGATAATTGTTTGTGCCTGTCAAAACAGACCTGAATACAAAAATCAACTCTTTAGTGCACAAGGAAAATAAACTCTAAAATAGTAATTTTTGCAAAGAAATATTTTTGGAAAACATACATTTTACTAGTAAAAAAATTATTGTTCGCAAGAAAGCAGGTATAGAGAACAATACTACGGACTTGGGCGCGAAATACGTTGTCAGTCAGTTTACAGCCGTTTTCGCATCGTGAACCCCTTCTTGAGCACCGATGTAGTACAGGGGCGGATCCAGCCGATCATTTGTTGAGAGGGGGGCCCCAACAGATTTTTCTTAAATAATAAACATTTGTAATGTATTTATTATTTTTGTAGTGTGTATACGATACTATGCTAAATAATTACATAATTACGAAGTAAATATTTAAATCCATTTTTTCCAAATACAGGGAGGTAACAAGCGAAAACCTCTTTGCATTTGAGGGAGGGGGCATGGCCCCTAACGCTTACCTGATCGGGCAATGCACCGCGCTCCAGGTACTCCAGCACTGCCGTAGCGTCGCCCCGCCTGGCGGCATCCAGAAGCGGTTGCCCGCACGGGTGGATGGGCGGCGGACGGCTAACCATTGAGCGCAACTGGAACAACACGCGCGCGTTGGAACAATTTAAGATTAATCAAGGCAAAGTAGTTGCATAAAATATCTACACCTGCGATTGCGGAACTGTTCAAGGAACAATTTTTGTTTTATTGTAGATTTTTGAAGAATGTTGGGAGCATTACAATTTAAGGAAACGGTTAGAAAATAAGTTTCTAAATTTATATGTAGTAATATTGTTGCATCAATCAAGACTCGTTTTTGGCCACAAACCAAGATTTATTGTGGAGAAAATTCGAAATGAATTCACACAATTACCTTTCACTAAAAATACAAATATATGTTAAGCGAAACCTGAAACTCTTCTCGATTAAGTGATTATTTGCATTAACGGTAATTATTTCCATTTGCAGTAGATTAGTTTTATTTTTCATTAGGCATGAGTAAATATTTCCCTATTATAAGTGGCCAGGCCTCTGTCAGCTACCCAAATTTTCGTATAGAAAGCTGCTGTATATGAACTTTTCGGCTGGGTGGTTTTGAACCTCACCACTATTGGAAGAGTAATTTTTTATTAGTTACGACGCATTGTCAGACTGCTTATAATAATAATGTATAATTGTTTATTTCAAGAGGGAACTAGTTTATTTTAATGAAAAAACGGTTGACTATTCAGGGGCCCTGCACTCTAGCGTTGCGTTGACGAGCTTCGTTTAGGACATCAGCTGCGTCGGTGCCTGCGCGCGTGAGTCTCTTAACGCGCGTCGTTGATTAACCCTATCGGGTGCCAAACGGCACCCAAGCGCTCTTGGCGACGTGCGTTGTTACCAACGCGCGTAGTTTAGCGGGCGTCACGCGTTGAAAGCTAGAATACTCTTATCTTCCTTGAGCTGTAGGCACAACGCACGTCGCCAAGGGCGCTCATGTGCCGTTTCGTATAAGATACAATGTTAATTACGATGCGCGTTAAACGACTCTTGCTAGCAGGCATAGATGTTATCAGCGGGGCGACAGATAGGCGACACGGGTGAACAAAACTCTCACAGCAGGGCAAATTTTAATGCGTTTGGTTGGCGGACGCATTCAGAAAAATGCCAATCTGTATACAACTACATGAAAAATTATTTCCAGGCACACTGAAGTTCCGTCGTGTTGATTATTCAAGATCTTAGGTTGGTAAGAGCAGAAGAGCTTCTGATACTTGGTTTAATTGTGAATGAAAACTTATACATTGCACATACTTCACTTTATTGCAAAAAGCCGATTTTCTCCATGTGCTTTTTCCACATTCTCCATCTCCATTTCGCGGCGAGCCATATCAATGGCCTATTTTCGCTAGAACCAACAGTGATTAACAGCTTTCATTGAATGTCGGAATGTCTAGTCTCCTTTAAAATCGGCATCAAAATTAGTTTCGCTTGAGCTTCCAGACCTTGACGTTTTCTTTCTCTACTTCGTTTACACACAAGTAAAGGTCATCCATACATGCACCTAATCCTCTATGGGGCTAAGGACACAGCTGCAAGGTTAACTACAAGCGTAGGAACAGCGAAGCAAATTGGTTAGCTAACCATGTCCTTCAAAACTATCACGAGAACTTTAGCATTTCTTATTGTAAATTTATTTTAAAATTTTAAATGTATCATAACTTTGGAGAAATCAGCTTCAAAGTGACACTATGGGTTGCTTCCAGTAAGACCGACAGTAATTAGAGTAGCAATTATTTACAGAAATGTCGGGGAATTTCAAAGCAAATTTGATAAAGATATTCGTGTCGTTCTGAAAAAAAGCAGAAGCCGCAAACTGAACGCTGTATCTTCCAATTTTGTCACAATGACTACTCGTACTTTTGAGACTACACATTTACTATAATTTTTTTGCAAGAATTTATAGGAATATTTTCGACCTCATCTAAAAATGAAAATATACTACAGATTTTAGCAATTATCTCTAGTGCTGTAGGTGAAGGAATCTACTTACTGCCAAAAGAAAATTTAGAACGATTAGTGTCCAGAAGCTAAACAAGGGTCCGTTCCTACATTTGCTCAATGGAGCAGGGAAACTTTACGAAAAACCAAATCGATATGGTGAAACGATAAAATATCGCATTTTAATGTTTTTATATCATCCAAACGTGGTTAAGTTCGAGAGCGTTTCCAACAAAGGCCAATTTTAAGTACGCCAGTTGATCTGACTATATAATTCTGACCACTTTTCTGATTTCTCCATTTCCCTTTGACCTTGATAACGACGCAACCCATTACAAGTATGAAAGTTCTGAATGTTTCAGAAAGGTCAAGCAAAAACCACGATTCGACATTTTACAATAATTTCAGTATTCCGTCCGGGTGGGAGGGCGCCCTCTCTGAAAAATAACCGTTCATTTTGCTTCTGTAATTGGTTAATTCTTAAAGATATTGCTTCGTTTTCTAAAATAACGATACCGAATTAAGTTAATACAATTGTTTGCGCCAGGTGACACTCCTGAAGGACAGGAATTCGTGTTTCAACATGTATTATTTTCTTGAACAAAAATGTTGAGTTCAACTATGTGGAGAGATTCAGATTTCAGGAAGTTTTTCAAACTTCAACCACACAAGCATTACGCATTAAGCATACGCGTTACGAAAAGCTCGTTAAGAATTACCAAAACTATCAGTTCTATTTGAAAAGTCAAGAACATTATTAATAACACGTTTTACGGGCATTCTCAGTTAATTTCAATGAAAGGCTGAAATGTAGTACACGGTACAACCTAATGAAGTTAAACCGGCACTTCGCGCCGTCCCGGCGTTAACTAGCCAGTTAGAATTCTGGAGGCTTTCTTTAAAAGTGATGTCTTATAAAAGTGAATTGGTAATTATGAGTTGGATAGACAAGCATGTTTACAGTGAACGCGAGGGCCGAAGGCCCGAGCCTCGCCGTGACTTTGATCCGGGTGAGCGAAGCGAGAAAACTTGCCTTTGAAAGTAAATTGGCGTTACAATGCGGCGGGGACAAAGCATATGAAAGCATATGCACTTTATGAAAGGCCTGCCGAATATTAAAGTGATTCATTATATACATTTTATTGGAACTTCTGGAGAGTTCTCAATTAAGCTTTCATTCGCTCAAAGAATTGCAAGTCTTTTGCTAGATTTTCTCAGGTTGAGAACACTGCAAATTTTAAGTTCACGCAGATATTTAGGGTATCTGCAGCAGTATGCCCCAGCTCCAATACTACATGCAATTCACAAACATCACTAAAACACTGTGGGTCACTTAATAAAAGAACTACCACTGTTGTCGAGCACCATACTATAATTAAAACATTGAAAGTCAAGAGGTTTTGCGCCTCTCACACGCAGATTCAAAATTTTCAGTTTTGATCAAAAAATTGTCAGGCTCTCCAACATTTTGTTAGTCGAGGCAAAGCATTCATTAACAGTAGCTTATACTTACCCTCGCCCACAAGCCGGTACCTTCCATGGTGAGTATTGGTAACTAAAATAAAATTTTACTTTTCACAATGTGTGTTTCGTCTAGCTTCTCACTCACAATTAAAGAGACCAACCCTTCCCATTCTCAACCTATGAAGGAACGTGCCAAGGGTGCCACCATGGTGCAGTCACATGCGCAGTCACATTTTATATCCTTAAGCAAAATAGGCATATTTGTAATAAACACTATATTATATTTCATTTCTTTAAAATAAATCTTGATCACATTTTTTTTCAAAGTTCTAGCTTAATAACTACATTCCACAGATTCATTTGTTAAAACGCGTGACAAGCCACTCCTACCGCACTTGAAAGTTAGTCTAATCGAAAATTTTACTCCTAACTGGAAGTTTAGTTAACGAATGTTGGCAACACGTCCAATAAAATTTGGCGGATTTTCAAATTATACGATTCTGGGGACAAACATTAATATATTTTCATGTTACGAGACACTTCAGACGCGTTTAGAGCCTTTAAAACAAATAAATGAGTCTGAAAAATGTGTATAGAGGGTTATTTGATCTTAATCTAATCCCATATCAATCTATTCTTAATATAATTTTAATCTAAGAAAAGTATGCATTTAATGAAGTTGTAAATAAAATTCATATTTAATTTAGCCTTGTGTAAACTCTTATTTTTTCAGTACATGTTGACAATTGATGAAACAACTTCATTTAAAATGAATTATCATCAATTAATCACCAGTTTATATGAACATGACAGCAAACCCTTTAATCATTACAAATTAATATTAACCGTACTATTATTATTATTATTATTATTATTATTATTATTATTATTATTATTATTATTATTATACTCATAATATTATTATTTAAGTTTGTTAAATAATATAGAAATTGTATGTTATTCTTATTTATAAATAAATATTTCATCATCAATTATATCATAACTAATATTTCCAGCATCATATTCACTGTCTGAATTAGTATTGCAACAAGTATAAAAGTATAATATTCAAAACCTATCATTAAAATTAAAATAAGAGATCAATTTTCTAACACAAAAAGACAAAATACCCAAAGAGAATAGATCAGATATATAGATAAGAGAAGAGTTGAGATCAAATATTAAACTCCATTCCTTAACTTTTAGTTATCTAACTGATTTTAGAATTTAAAAAAATATAATTAATGGAAAATGGAAATATTGGAAACTTTTGCATGATCTTTAAATTTGTTAAATGTATTTATTTACCTTAAAAAACAATTACAACTATTAACAACAACTATTAACAAAAAAACAATTAAAACTATTAAAAGTATGGAGCAGAAGTGTAGTCTGTACACGTTTCTTGGAGAACTGAAATATTTGAACTCATATCGTATAATACGTATTAAATTGAATTCTGAATACATTTAGTAACGAGCGTTATTTGCAAGAATTGATAAGAAACAATTGTCTCCAGCGCCTTAAAAACTATTTCCAAAAAGCTAATAAACTAGATATTTTGTAAGTTTCTGTGGCAAGAACAGCACATGCACAACAATTATCTGAGAAAGAGAGAGAGAAAGAGAGAGAAAGAGAGAGAGAGAGAGAGAGAGAGAGAGAGAAGAGAGAGAAAGAGAGAGAGAAAGAGAGAGAGAAAGAGAGAGAGAAAGAGAGAGAGAGTGTGTGTGCCTGCTTGGGTTTGGACTTTATAGGAGTTTCAAAATGTCTTTCGCGTAAAATTATTCTGTAAGGGTGTTTGTATGTCTAACCTAGCTGGTATCTTTTAGAGGCAAGTGGAACGTTTTCTGCATTTGTTTTGGATTAACTGTATCTTGTTATGGCAGGGTGCTGCTTTTGCCCATATGGGGCACGCATCAATTAGCGATGGTCTGATTTGTACGCCGGTTTCCCACATTCTATGCTAAGACATGATTTGTGATTTAATATGGGATAGGGTTTAAATATTTTTGCTCGTAATTTGTAACTAATGATGATGTGATCTTTCCATGTTAGTTTGGTATATAATACGAGTTCTCAATATTTAATTGGTGTTTGGTTTAGAAGCCATTGAATGGGTATATTTTGAATGAGTAATTGGGGGGGGGGGGTGATTTGGGTTTGCGAACGATGAAAATTTTGACTAGTGGATTAGCGGCATTGATCTTGTTTCTCCATTTTCTGTCCATTGGATAAAGGTTATTAGATCGTATTTTAGGTTGTTGAGGACGCACAGGATGTATATCATTGGTTAAATGAAGGTTAAGTGAAGAGAGCTGTGTCGTCGGCGAAAAGATCTATGTTGGAGGGTAGAGGGATATCAGATGAGAAATTGTTAAAGAGGAGAGGAAGAGGAATGAATCTTGGAAATCTGGAAATCTTGGAAATCTGGAAATTAAATTGACAGATGGAGACCGAACGAAATGAATGGTTTTTGTATGTTAAATTCAATGAATGTGATGTGTTATTTTCGTTGTACAATAGTAGTAGTAAATAATTGTATGTGTGATTGTCATTTTAAAATATAAGTCTAATGTGAGGTTGTCCTGATTGCAAATATATAGCGTAAGGAATTGGCACGCTAAAGTAATTAACATGAATTTTAGTGTTATTATTTTGGTAATGAATAAAATATATCTCCGCCCATCGGGCTAGGACCGGGAGAACGCGCTTTCTAGTTCCGCCACGGGCATAGGTGTGTTTGTGTACATTTGTGGGTGTGTTGTTCTTTTACCCGTCTCAGTCATCATTTCATCTCCCATACCCCCAAGGCTTAACAACCCTCTGGGATAGAAATCGGATCTAGCTAAAATGCTGAACGCATGATAAATAGCATGCACCTGTCACCGAGATAATGTTACTGTGCCCCGGTAAATGCATGAGGCATTTACGCGTGGTCCAAATCGGCCAATTCGCGAGCAAAAAATATGTCTCCATGTATCCTAAATTTCGCGAATAAATAATAAATATAATCTTTTTGTAATTTTTTAAAATTGCACAAATTGCACGCTATATTGCTCGAAAAGTACTAAAAGTTTCACAAAATTGTACATGACCTTAATGAAAAACCTAATCATGGGCAACAAATTTAATTTCAAGGAAAACTTCAATCTTCAATTTTGTAGTTGTAGGAAGACACCGAAAAATTAATTTACACAAACTTTTGTAATTTTCAAAAATCAGAGTTAACCGTGAAAATCGGACCTATGTCACTTTTATAAGTGTATGTATTTTTACAACAATTCAAAGAAAAAAATTGGAGCTGTTTTTGAGAAAATTATGAAAATGTTCGGAGGGCTCTATGTAAAGTACCCCCTAATTTTAAAGAACGTTTTTCAAAATCTCAAAGTTTATACTCGAGAAAGATGGAAAGGGTTTTCTTCAATTTCGAAAAAATTCAACTCATGGTTTAGGGGCTATTAGTGTTCACAGACGGATCGAGAGACGGATAGAGCCGTCAATTGGTTTTTCGGTATCAAGGACCCACAAACATGAATTCTGGCTACAACGCGTGTTAGAGTATTTTCCCTCTTAAGTTAGCAACTGTATTTATCTACTTTTTCGTTATCAGGGCTCTACAATGATTTTTCTCTGCCGAAAATACGCCGTTTATTCGCGCAGCATTACATAACTATCCCTGTACTATGTATATTATTACTCCGTATATAGGTAGGTATATGGGAACGTGAAAATAGATGTACGATTTCGACCATACCGTTTCATACTATATTCACCACACCGTTATAGACAGCCTCCAAATTTCACATGCATATTTTTTATTTCATTTTTGTTCGTATTAAGTTTTTTCTTTCCCTTTCTTTTCGGCTTTTGTTATATCAATGATTTTTCAAAAATTTCGAAAGTTCATTTTTTTATGCTTCGTGCTGTAGCTACGTATTGGAGACATATATTTTTCTGAATTTAATTGATTCTTTAAAATCAGATCTTGAAACTAGGTCATATTCAATTTTTCGAGAATATCAATAGTGTTGGTGTAATCTTGCAGAAAAAATAAGCAATTTTAATTTTTTAAAGATTTTTTCTAAAAAACCAGTCGATATGCTTTTTCAATTTTTTCTATGGACAGAAGAAGTTACATTTAAAAGAATGGCGCGGGTCTCCTTTTCGTTGAACTCTTTGAATTTTCGAAAATTGCAAATTTAGAAGTAATGCGAGATAGTATCTGCACATACCTCTAGCACTATTAGTTCATATTATTTAAATCTGATTTGACGTCAATATTATGACAGATACGGTGAATAACCTACTACGTGCACGGTTTTCTTGTCTGAACGTTGTGGAAGAGAGGCAAATGTTGGACAATGGTCGACCTACTCTTAACATGTGTCAAACACTACATCGTGCTGGAGAGAAAAATGCACAAAAATTCAATGCTAATGGTGTAATTCACATGAATGGCTAACAGATAGTCAAGTTAAAGCTGAGCTTTATCGTTGGCCATGTCTTTGCTGTTATATTATGTAGAGTATTGGAATAGAGATGGATATTTTAACATAAAAAATGTCAAAAGCTATACAAAAACATGAAGTATCAAAATATCACATACGTAATAGAGTGTATCTTAAACGCCTGACAAATGTTGAATCCGATTTCTGAATTATTCATCGTTGAATCTGAATCAACACATCTGAATTATCAGAGCAACAACACTTTCTTGGAACCTGAATATCTTGAAATCACGTCTGCTCGTGCTTTACGGAAATAATGCTTTGGAATGTAACAATAAAAGAGAGAATTGTTTTGAATAAATTGAATAAAATTACAATGTTGAGGTAGGGCACATCCTCCATACCCCTTCCCTGGATCTACCGTTGTTCAATCTGTTTTGCCTACCCTGAACATTCGTTCACGAGCCGCCACTGTATTCTAGCCAACTAATATTTCTGAAAACGTCCTCGATAAGCATAACCAACATTAAAAAATCCCTCTTTATATTCATTTGCAACAAGCTATTGTATTACATGATTTGGCATATAATGCAACATTGAATTAAGGCAAATAAAGTATTCCCATTATTTTGCCTTAACCTACGAAAGAACAATTCCCTTTTCAAATTAAGACCGTAACAATAAAAATGTTTTATGGAAGGCTGCTATTAAGAAGAAATATATCCAATTGATGCCTAAGAATAGCAACTGACACGAAACCCAGTTCCATATGTTAAAATGAAACCAGGAGAAGGTAAATATCCAATATTTATTTGCGTATAACTAGCAGAGATACCACCCAAAGGTAGTTTACGTTAGTAAACTAGTTTTAATAAGCCAAAAGCATTTTAAAGCAAGTACACATATCCAAGATTCGAAATATTGGGATAAATAACGTAGTACAGGATAAATGAAAGAGGAAGGTAGTAAAATTTGAGGTTTAAGATTGTGTTTATTCTTAAAAATCACACCATTAACAATATAAAAATAAATGAGTCACTTTTCCAATTTGGTAAAGAATAAAACAAGGCAGAACAGTGCACAAAGTCAATATGAGAATACATAACTTTAATTAGTAACATAAGAAATTGAATATTTAAAACATTTTCTAACACAAGTGACGCGTGAACAAGGAACAGAGGGATAATTCTAAACAAAATTTAAAATCGGAAGCAAAAAACAATCCGGTAAAGGATACAAGTAGTACAGACCATGGCCTAAACATAATATTGTCTTAAAAGACCTGCTTCGCTATTGGAAGAATACATCCGTCAGTTTTTACAATCGACGATTCTATAAACTTTCACGTTATAGTTTCACGAATGCAAAGAATGCCTTGGTCAAACTGAGTAATTTTTACTCTCGAGACGGCTAAAAATGACCAAGCACTGGCAAACGTAGGCCTAGAACGGTTTCACCGGTTGTAAACGTGCCTTCGTGCTGCTAACAGCTTCATTGCGGGAACAACATGACAGATTACAACCACCGCATGCCCGAGCGCTACTCAGATTTAAACTTATTGGCACTTCAAGATCACGAGCTGTACGAATATGGTGACACTCATCCAATCCATAGCTTCGTCGTGACTTTTTTTCGGTATTGGAGCTCTCGACTGGATGACTATGTCCCCGTCTCCTTCCAGCTCGTGACCTTGAAGTGCCCCTGTGTTTTAATCCGAGTATATTCTTGCCGGAGTATGGCCAACTCGGCAAGACTTGAACCCATTGTCACTATATCGTAGCGGTTGAGCGCGGCCCCAAGCTCTCGTGGCCAGGGCATGACACCGGCGGCAGGGGCGGCAGGGACGACAGGTAGTCATGCAGGTAAGTGGACGCCGCCATGTCGATGGTCGTGTAGCCGTAGTCGTCCTCGACGAGAGGGTCCGCGCCGGTAGCCACCAGTAAATAGACGCACTCCACGTCGTTGCCTATGACCGCATAATGTAAGGGAGTTCTTCCTTGTCGATCCATCTAGAAAAGGCAGTGAAAATTAGTTTCAACACTTTCATAACAAAGTAATTCCGATGTACAGAGAAAATTGGGAGAAAGGGGCTGTGTTAAGGGGGGAAAGGGATGGTGTCTCAGAATAAACTAAATTACTGAAGAGCTTTCTTTATAATTATATGCATTTGAAAGTATTACATTCATATTTTGTAATTCACGTGCAAAAATTTGAGGAATGGCGTGAGCATATATGTTTTGAATTAAAAAAAAATTAACATTTACCATGATTTATGGTATGTACTACTTTTCTACATTGGGAAGTACCGAAATCAGAATATAAGATATTTAAGATGTTTGGTTGAAAGAACGGCGGAGTTTCTAAGAAGCAATCATACATGGCGACGGTTTCAAATTATTTTTCCAAAATATTCGTAAGTTTTTAAAGAACAAAAACTTACTTTAAGTCCTGATAAACGTTGTAAATCATGAAACAACTACCTAAAGAAGGGCTGGGAGTCACGCTGGGGTCCCCGGTTAACATCCTCTCATTTACATGGCGACGTAAATGAAATGGTTGCAAGTGAACTGGTTTTCTATTTCTGGGTTCTGAGGCGTACGTATTTGCCAATATTTATCTGAGGTATTTGGAACACATGAAGGCAGCGAAGCATTGCTAGCATTTATATTATGGGACGAAGCAAAATTAAGAAATTAATCAAAACAATTTATACGAGTGAAAAGGGAAAATTTAGCAAAATAGAAATGCAGTCCTATTGTGGGCGGGGAGACTAGTTAGATATAGTAACAGTTTTTATGATAAAGAAGTTGCCAAAAATTTAAGATTTTCAAAACCACTAAAATATTTAAAAAGGTCGGTTTGGGTTTTGTATCCATGGTAGTAAAATTGGTATTAAAAAAAAGTTTGGCGTGGATTTAATTTAAATCACATGGAAAGAAAGTACCTCTAGTACCAATTGTAGAAAAATAAAACAATTAACAATGTAACATGAAGACCATCCAAATAAATTAACAAAACTATCCCATCTCCCGATCTTAAAGGTGGTTCTCGAGCACATTTTGGAACCGCCCTTCGCGTCACCGCAATGATCTGGAACGATTTGAGTGAAGAGTTGCTTACTTGGTTGGGGTCCGCCCCGGCGTCGAGCAGTTCGGCGAGGCAGGCGGCGTCGCAGGTGGCGGCGGCGAACATGGCGGACGGGAAGTCGCGCTCGCTGCCCTTGAGAGGGGCTCCTCCGTTGAGCAGCGCGCGCACGGCCAGCGCGTGGCCGCTGAGCGCGGCGCGCCGGAGGGCCAGGGCGGCTGCCTTCGTGCGGAACTGCCAAGGAAACAAAACAAAAAAATAAAAAAATATTCCTAAACAAGTCAAAAGTTTCACACCCCGCTAACTTCCTCAACCACCCCCACCCCTCCTCCGCTTTCAAAACAAACCTAAAATGGATCAATATGCTGAGATAAATGCTGTGCACTAAACATGTTAAGTATGCGATCATGTAAATGCAATATTTCTGTAGTAAAATTAATTAAATATGATTTAGTTACGATTTTGAATTGTCTAATTTACTAAACGAAAGTGAATGAAAGAATTGTCAGAGGTACTATGTTGTTTCGTAGATAAGATCATTCGGCGATATCTACTTTTCATGTTGTCACACTACGAAGTTTAGTGAGCGCGCGTGAAGTTTAGTGAGTAGCTGACTAATTTGAAAGGTCATCGAGCACGTGTGATGTGTGAGAATTCAACGCTCCATATAGAACTATACGCTATATAAATGGCGTATTTAGTATTTTATTGATTTTAAATAATTAGCATGTTATATTCTACACAAATGGTAGAAATACTGTCGGCAGCCAGCCTACTTAACTGTTCTGCTTAGCTAGGGCCTGTCAGGTAATCGAGATTAAGGAAGTACAAGTTCACGGGGCCGTAGGATGGGTGACCGCTCCGGAACCCCAGATGTCAGCTACCTGAAGGAATGGATAGAAAGTATTCCCTATCACGTTTCCTTTAGTTATTTTCACTGCAATGTGTTTTGTAAACATTACTCAATGTATTAGTCAAGGCAACGATTCGTTTAGTTATCTCCGCAATACTGGAAACACAATCTGGACCACAAGACTGGATCAAATCTATAGCAGATAAAGATTATGCAAAAAATGTTATCTATATCCAATAATAAATACAAATTCCGCACTTAGCACCGACTGCGGCTTCGTTTATATAAATCTTATACACGACCGGGGGGCGGGAAAGTAAAAGGGACGTCGAAGGCACTTTATGTGTTGCCAAAACAAGAGTTTTACCCCCATCCTACATTTTCCCTTGTGCTTAACTGTTAGATTAAAAAAATTCCAACCGAACCGTCACTCGCGACCGGTTGCTCTGATCGATAGTTTTTCGTGGTTTCTTCGAATAATACCAGGCAAATGCCGGAGCAGCACCCTATCCGCGGGTAATCTTTCCTTCCCCTTCCTTGTTCTATCTTCACCCTTACTTACACACACGTGCATGCATTACACTACCCCACATGCCGCAGACCGGTCCGGGGTTTAGTTTGTCCCGGCTGGGGGCGGTGCCCCGCTAGTGGGGAATGCCTGGTTAGAGAAAAACCCACCGGTGTCAGTCAACGGTGGGTCGGCGCCGGATCTCGCCATCCAACGGGGGAAGATCACCGCCACTGCCCGCATTACACTTTCGGGACATCCACCGACACAGTGGACGCTTTTACCTTCGAATACGTTGCAAATTAAACATTACTCTTTCAATCTAATAAAGTAAACGTCTAGAAGCACGTTATGACGCATTATTCCGCAGCAATACCATCAAGTAAAAGACTCGTTTGCCGAGGTAAATAGTGTCTATTGCACGGGAGGGAATCTTTCTTGTTAGCAAATATTGCCAAGAACGGTCTTGTTACTTTTATTCTTAATTCAATGAAGTATAATAAAGAGAGAGAAAGAAGAGACTTCGAACTTCAAGAAAACGTGAACAGGTTTTACTTCTCAGACGTATATCACACTGCGTTTTATGAATTGTTTGTTGACGCTAAATGAATAAAATAAATAAAGAAATGTTCTCTGAAGCGGCGAGGGATCTATATTTTCTGCACTCTCATTTTAACCTGCATTTTCCATATCTAATTGGAAATAACAATCCCTACTCTGGTCCCAGTATCTCGACTAAGTTGATATGTTGCTTCAGAGAAGGTCCTCTTTTGTATTTATATGCAAAGCAATGCTGCGCACTTCTCGAGTGGGAGAAGCTTCAATTTCGTATTTAGGGGTGCATTCCCGTAGCAATAGATTTGCTCTGCATGTCACTCCAATCTGCGCTACCTTTCCAGAGTAGTCTATTTCATCCGCAAAATTACTACAATAGAACGGTCGCTATCGGTCTTCATTCACTTTGCTGTACGCCTTCCTTTAGAGATCTTCTCGTAAATATTATTATGCGTTCTTGGCATAAGTGCACTAGGACAATTTCGAACTTCAGTTTACAGCGGTTTGAAAGAGTGTGAAGTTTAATTTTACATAAGAGACTGGTCTACATACAAGCAGTCATGTCACCTTCATTAAATTTTTAATCAACATATTTTTTACTGAATTAAACCAGTATAACAATACACCCCTCCATTATTTCTAAAAATGAATTTCGAAAATTTAGCGAGTTCAACGAAAATGAGACGCTCCTGTTTAGCCGTCCCTTTTAATCGTGGAGGAAATAAAGGAAACATTTGGAGCGGTGTTTGAGAAAATGTTTTTTTTAATAAATACATTAATTTTTCAAATGACGTGACAACTTTTTTAAAGATCTGATTTTTTAACAGACTTTTCTGTTGCCAAAATCTCTACCTTCAACTTTATAGTTTTGATTTGTTAACGTTCTGTAATTTTCAAAACTACAGAGTTTGTCGGGACTAGTATGTTTTCCCCCTCATGATAGAAGAAGACATTTTTAAAAAAATCTGGTGCCAAGGGGAAAAATTGTTTAAAGCTAAAAAATTTCCCATCACGAACAAATACGAAAAAGCTGTTCATATTTTCGAAAAATTATGGTCTCATTTTAAGACCTGTCTTTAAGGAATAGATTTCATTCAAGGAAACATCTCTATCTTCAATAGTATAGTTGTAGAAGCCCAAAAGACTTTTGCAATTTTCGAAAATTCTGAAATTTTAACATGAGATTTGCATCTTTCTATTAGGCTGACGTATACGAGTATTTGGGTGGAAAAAAGCTTCGACATAATATTCTAGGAAAACACATCCTGTAATAATAATAATACACAGACCTAGAGTGCAGAAAAATGTATGAATAATAAGCAAATACCACCCATGCGATTCCCGCAAGTCTTTCATGGAGCTTGGAATCTTACCTTGCCTATTTAATTACAAATCTGTAGTGTTTGTAGAAATTGACTTATTGAAGGGCGAGAACGTTAATACAGATACCACCTATTTATAATTACAACAAGCATCGTAGGAATCATCAGGTGTCAGTTTCAACAGCTCACCACTAAAAATTTACACACATGTACCTAATTTTACAACACATTGTCAGATTCAATAGTGAAAACATCTCGATCATATTTTTAAGTCTCGTCCTTTTTCGATTGAATGTACTCATCCCCTTTCAGATACACTATTAAGATTGATTTTGTTGCGTTTAGAAGTAGGCTAATATTGTACACTGGCAATGTTGCTACTGGAAACTTGGTGAAACTTAATCAACATAGAAGGTTGTTTCGTTATTTTTCTCAGATTCTTGTGTAATGCCAAATTGTTAATGTTCCTTCTTCCTGCATGTTCAATGTTATTGCAATTTAACATAAAAGTAAACATTTTTTTATGATTTTGATTACATTATTAACACTACACTAAATCTTCCCATAAATATAAACAAATTAATACATTTGATATTGAACATTCTTGTATTCACAAAGGTGACATGATTACACATTATTTTAAATATTAACTATAAACAATTTTCATACTTATTTTTAATAATTACCTTTGTTCATAATTCAATACTAGTATTATCTAAAGATAATTCAATTAGTAAATTTTACATGGAAAATAATACAAATTTATATTTCATTAAAAATATAATTAACATTTTAAAAATTCGATTTAAAATTATAAAGTCTACTTTTAAAAGTTTTAACTTGGTTTTCAAGAAGTTGGCAAAGGTGCATGTCCAACACAACTCTGACAATGATGTTTTTTATGGTTTTAGGTAAAAATTATTCCACATAAGCGGTCATTTTCCCACACATTGTTAAAATAGAGATCAAAGCTAGTAGGTTTGAGAAAGGTTTGAAACAGTATTGTATGTTACAGCAAAACAGTTGAAAGAAGAATAAAAATAGAGACAGTACCCCCTATTTACAGTAAAGGAGTAGGGAAGAGATTCATGGATTCAATATGTACAGACTGTACTTCTCCTCCATTGATGAGCTGTTTTAACTTTTCTTCGATAAAAATTAATAAAATCTTCACTAAGTAAAATAAATGTTCCTTCTTCCTGCATGTTAGTTCAATGTTATTGCAATTTAACATAAAAGTAAACATTTTTTATAATTTTGATTACATTATTAGCACTAAACTAATTCTTCTCATAAATATAAAAAAATAATACATTTGATATTGAACAATCTTGTATTCGCAATATCAATATTCGCAAAGGTGACATGATTACATATTATTTTAAATATTAACTATAAACAATTTTAATACTTATTTTTAATAATTACCTTTGTTCATAATTCAATACTAGTATGTATCTAAAGATAATTCAATTAGTAATTTTTACATGGAAAATAATAAAAATTTATATTTCATTAAAAAATATAATTAACATTTTAAAAATTCGATTTAAAATTATAAAGTCTACTTTATTGTACTGATTTTTCATTTTTTTTCGTGTCACCGCAACCGTTGACCCCGGATGTTGACCTTCGGCGGGGGGCGTTCGGGTCCGTTGGCCGGTTGTTGACCCCAGATGTTGTGGGGGGAGGGGAGGGGGAGGGGGAGGGGGTCGTTGACCTCCGCTGCTTCGGCGGGGGCATTATAATTGGTGGCGCCATTAATTAAATTATGTTTTTCTATAAGTCTGATTTATATGCAAGTATCAATGCATGATTTCAGAGCAGATCTTTGATATCCCATTTTTAAGAAGCATTTTCTTTCAGCTTTGGGTCAAATTTTGATGAGCCCTTTCTTTCGGTGTACCACTGAAATCAGCTGAATGTTTTTTAATCAGTAAACGCAATATACTACAAAAATATAAATTGAGGTATAAAAAATGTAATAAAAATATTATCGAGAGTGCAAAAACAAATTTCGACATATACAGTTGCGACATGTGATTTTATAAATGATAAATACATTTTTATATATATATATATATATATATATATATATATATATATATATATATAATACATTTGCAATCAAGAAATTACTAAATTTTACATCTCCATTAAATTTTCACATTTTCACAGAAATTGTATAAAAACATATTCTGATTATGTTGGTATCCGTGACAAATTGTACCCTTTGTACGTTGGGAAAAGCGCTAAAAGTTCTGTTCAGTAGCACGAGCGAAGCTACGACCTGTCATAGTTCGCGAGGTAGGGGTAGAATTCACTAGTACCATTCGCGATGGAAGAATTAAGCTGGTGGAGAAGGGTAAGTGAGAAAAGTTTTATTTTTATCGTTGATGTTTAAGGAAGCTCCATGTTAGCTGTAGGACACTCATGAAGTAGTACAATCACTTATAACTTGATGACTTTTACTTACGTGCACGGAGAATTGAGAAGGACGCACCACGTTTGAGTCGCTTGTTCCAAAATGACTGGAGCAGGCGATTTGACCAGCACATTTGTTGTATAAGCTAGAAGTATTTTCTGTTTTTGAACTTGACATACGCTGGATTATCTAGCAGTTTATCTAAATGGTGAAAAACGGGGGCTTGAATTATCAGAACTGTGCGTGGATTAGCTACTGCTCTTCCGAACTCTCTCATTACCGTCGCTATATGAATTTAAGTATATGCTGTCACTACTGACCTAAAATATTAAAAATGAGCTGCCGCTGGCTAATGGTTTTCTCAGAAGCTTGTCGACAAATCTCTTCCAGTTCTAATCGGAACCCCTTCACTTTTATTTGTGGTACCATTATGTTAATCCTTTCTTGATTTTTAGCACTGCATCCTCATCTGAGCTATTGAGTAACATAGATTCGAACCTTCTCTTCGCAACGGTACACTGTTCGGCTTCAGTTGAACCAAGTAGGATATAAACAAAATTCTCGTTAATAGCTACTGAAATTAAATCTAGAGCTTCAACTATTCCTTTTTATTACCAGAAGTAAAGGTTCCAAGAATTTATGAAGCATAGCATGTTTTATAAAAATGTAGTGATCCTACGGGGGTGGGAGTGGAGGCTATACATGACTGTCGCGCTGCTATGTATAACTTTCAAATTGTGGCAGTACTAGATTTCTGACGGGATGCACGAGTCATGTGTTCAAGTAATATCAACTGTTAACAGGAAAATGTACGAAAGTAACACAGTAAAACCATTGTTGTAAGATGCTCGAAAAGTCGGAACGTTGTAATTGTGTGCCATAGTAAGAATATGAACTAAAGGATTTCTCGAAATTATAGTTGGCACATTACTAGGGTTGGATAACCTTGGTGCACTAAGTGTGCTAGATAAAACGGGGCTTTTGCAGTAGCAGACTAGAACATCGTGTTAAAAGCATAGATCCACGTCAAAATACTGAGAATATCGAATAAGTTTTGGACTAGGAAAGAGTTACAAAATTTAAGTTCAATAACGGTGTTATGATAAACCTGAACTCTTTTTTCCAAGTTATTTGTCACACACGAGTATGAAATAGTTATTCATTTCCAATTAATAAGTCTCTTTATAATCGTGTCCCCGCTTATGTTAAGTAAACTATACTTTTGTTTTACCTAGTACTTTGCCATGATATATTCGTGGTTGAGAATACCTTCTGATAAAGTTGAACAGTAGTATAACCCAAGAGAGATTAAACTCCTTAGAAATTCGAAGACGGCATATTACTCGTTTCGACGCGAACTGGTCATGCACAATTTAATTTTCTAATATAATCCTTTTTTTTTTTTTTGCACGGTGAACTTGATATTCTTTGCTTTCATTGATATTCGTTGGTGTAAGATTAGAAAGTAAAGAGAACAATTATGGATTCGCTTCAAAATATTTGTAAATTTAAATAATAGTAAATATTTGTGAAATTAAAACACTACCATCTGTTGCCCCACATGCAGTCAACAGATACGTTTCTGCGCCGGGCAACATGGTTAGTGGGTCAGCATTAGGTTGTATTTGCAGTGTGTCTGGCCAGGAGATACTACGGTTCTGATCTCGACAGTGATTTTAGTTCCTGGCTTATAATTTACGTGAAACTCTACCGGTATGGAGGTATATTCTGGAGGTTGAGTGCTATGATCAGTGGTGTTCCAGTAAGTTTCCTGATTAATACTATTGCTCTTTTTTGCAGTTGCTCTTCACGCGCGCGATCTTTCTTTTATTATTCATTCTTGTCTCTCTCGCACGCATACACGCACATGCATGTACACAAACGCGCACACGCGCACGCACACACACACACGTCGGCAGCTAAGAACATAAACGATGTTGCAATCCGACGTGTACGACGGCAGCGGAGAGGAACGCCGTCCCCTCCCTGGATATATTTAATGCACAACCCTACGGGATTAATGACCATAGCAGCTGACAAGCCCAGAAACGATGATCCTCAATCATTGTTATGCGCGTTGTTAATTCCGCTCGAAGTTCGCCCCCCCCCCCCATACGCCGTCACCTCCATGGACACATAATGTAGTACCTTTCTGGTTTGTCTATAGTTGACTCTCCCAGAAACGGTTTTCCTTAATCATTGATTTTGTGCACGTTTGTAGATCTCTTAGACGTTCGTCCCCAAACGCCGCCGCCTCCCCGGATACATCGTGCACTAAAGTACTGGACTAATGACCGTAGCAGTTGACAAGCGCAGAAACGCTAACGCTAAACGCATCAAACATTGATTTTCTGTCCGTTGGAAGATCCGCTCCCAGTTCCTTGTATATATGTGCACTACCTAACTAGATTAATCACCATAACAGTTGACAGCTCTAGA
The DNA here is from genome assembly GCA_038098605.1 of Gryllus longicercus. Classification (NCBI taxonomy): domain Eukaryota; kingdom Metazoa; phylum Arthropoda; class Insecta; order Orthoptera; family Gryllidae; genus Gryllus; species Gryllus longicercus. The sequence goes on along the minus strand of JAZDUA010000832.1, from coordinate 22,753 downwards.
AACACTAATCACCAATCATAATTTTGCTCGTTGCTATGTTCGCTTTAAGGTAACGCCCCACAGCGTTGCCTCTGGGTATATCATGAACTACCTTACTGGATTAATTATCACAGCAGTTGTCATGCCCTGAAACGCTAATCACCAATCATTGATTTCACCCATTGGTATGTCCACTTGAATGTCGCCTCCCTGGACCACCTTAACTCATGCACTACTTTGCGAGATTAATGACCATAGTTGTCGCGCCCAGAAACGCTAAACCCCAATCTTTGATGCTGTGCGCGTTGGTAGGTGTGCTCGAAGTTGGCGCCCCACGGCGCCGCGTGTCTGTGCCCGTGCCCCTGCCCCTGCCCGTCCCCGTGGGGCGAGGCGCTTCTGGAGGCCGCGCAGCTGGGCGACGCGTACGGGGCGCGGGCGCTGCTGGCCCTGGGCGGCGCGCCCGACGGCCCGCGCACGCGCCACCGCCAGACGGCGCTGTGCCTGGCGGCGTGCCACGGCCACGCCGAGGTGGCCGCCGTCCTGCTCGCGGCGGGCGCCGACCCCGGCGCGGAGGACGCTATGGGCGCGACGCCGCTCGCCCGCGCCGCCGCCGCCGGCCACCACGCCGTCGTCGCCCTCTTCGCCGCTGCGCGCCCGAAGGCGGTGAGCTCGCTGGTGGGGCAGCTGTTACTCTCGGCTGCCCGCGCTGCAAAAGACTTTTTTGCATGATAAATTGCAGGAAATTTAAATTTATTCTGTCAAAAAAACAAACTGGAAGGTCGGACTCGATAGTCGAAGCCGCCAAGGCTGGAGGGCTGTAGCTGCCTCGGCTCGAAGGGTCAAGTGTTCGAATCCTGCCTCGGGCATAAAGGTTTGTTGTCCTTAAATTATTCCTGCAGTTCCCCATACATTTAAAACAATCAGTGGTCACTAACAGCTGTTACTATACCGTCACCATATGGCCAAGAGGGGTAGAAAGAGATTGAAAAAATGTTAAAAGCTGTACTGCTATGTTGTGATTAAATTGTAGTCTGCTGGTTGAGATAATTAGAATAAATGAGTAGTATATTCAATCCCCAGTTTGATATGGTCAACCTTGACTAGTTTTGTAAGTTAGAATTTTCACACTTAAATTTTATACATTTTTACTAATTTACACTGAATGCAGTAGTAACTCGTACTTTTTATCCGCTTAATTATTTGCCCACCTTTTTAATTTTGTCAAAGATGATTTCGCGTCAGTTACTCATACGTAAACTTTCAGCCATCCTTGAGTCACCCTCTCGACTTGTTGGCGTCCACGTAAGAGCAACTCGCACGTAAAAACGCAGTTAACTCCTTAAAGGCCCCAAAAACTTATTTTCTCGAATGTCTCGAGGTGACTTCATTAATCACTTTCAAAATCTAGAGCGAATACAAGTTTATATTATATTACAAAAATAATCGAATGTTATGGGAATAAATCTAAAGGTCTTGAAGTTTTTCCTTCTCTACTTCGTGAAAGAATACGAAATATAAGAAAGTTCATTTTTATTACTTTTTTATTGTCTTCTTAAATATTTTCTCGTGGTCGTGAGCGCTGCTTTTAGTAGATATTTTTTTACAGTTCGGTCCGCTTCAGCGAAAAGTTTATCAACGCGACTACTTCAATAAAACGGTAATTTTCTCTTATTAAGAGACAGTGTCTCTGAAGTATGTTTTTCTTGGAACGTTGGAGAGAAAATATATTTATAAGTTTCGAAATGCCAAATTTGATTTTTTTTTTTGATGTGCTTGTCACGCATGTGCCATTAACTTTCTCCTACACCACGATGTAAAGACAAATGTCAAAAATATTACTTGCATACATGCATTAACAAGGAAAAAGGTTTTTAGTAAACTCGTAATAAACATTTCAACATTATTCCATGTCGTCATGCTTCATTTTTATTTTGAATAACTTAAATTCTAAGATAAGATTAAACATTTTGGCCGACCTAGATGACCGAGGTGACTAAGAGCTTGAACGGACTCTGCGCCATGATCCGGAGGGTCGCGGGTTCGAGTTCCCCATTGGGCATGGTTGTTTGTCCCTTGTCTCTCATGTTTGTGTTGTCGTGGAGGGCCTCGCGTTCTGCTGACCCCAGATCAGAGGATCCCGCAGAGAGTGTTGATATGTAGTGTACGGTTGAATATGAGTCCCATCGGGACGTAAGGAGTAATCGACCGACGGGCTGAAAAAAAATCCCTAGATGGGAGTAGAATAGAATAGAATAAAATTTTGTAATCGCAAAATATTGTTAACCCACTATTTAGGTTTTTGCCTCCATAACGTAGGACTTTGGATGGAATTTGTGTCCTCGCAGTTCGGCACGGAGGCCGCGGCCCGAGCCCTTCGCCTGGCAGCGCTGAACGGCCACGCCCACGCCGTGCGCGCGCTGCTGGAGGGCGGCACTCCGGTGGCCGCCCGCGTGCCCGGCTACCCCTCCGCGCTGTTCGCCGCCGCCATCAGCGACCCCTCGTGCCTCGCGGAGCTGCTCGACGCAGGCGCCGACCCACACGAGGTAAACACCAACTCCACATCGCCCGGCGAATTTTTCGTTTATTGAAGTTAGGCGGTGGTGGTCTTGCCATGGGTAGAGTCAGAAAATTCTTGAACATTTTATTCAAACAATGCAGTGATTTTAAAATTAATTTTAAAAAATAATTTTAGTCTATAGACTCTACAAAAGGACATGCACAAGCTTTCAGTATAACTTTTTTTTGTTAAAAAATTTTGAGCTGAGCGAGTTTTTATAATGTAGCACTGAGCAGAAGCTCAATTTTGTATGAATAAAAACTTCATGTCTCCGAAGAACTTACTCATGTCTCGCGAGCATTCGCTCTTTGTGAACAAGTGATAGTGCAGGCTAAGTGTTTTAAAAATTGGTTTTCTTGAGTAAGAAAGAGGTTACATACGTTACGCGCGTCGCGTGGAATAAAGAGCAATTTTTTGTTGTCTCGTTCCTTAAATTCGAATATGAGTAGCAGTAACGAAAAACAGGCGCCAGTCCCAGCTAGTTTTTGCCGAAATGCTAAGCGAATATAAAATTATTTTTCAAAAGAGCCAGCTTCCGCAGATACGCCATGGTCGAAACAAAAGTTCCAATGTTTGAAAAAACTGTACCTATAAAAATTTCAAGTAGAAAAGAGAGATTGCCAATTAACATAGAAGATATGCTATATGAAAACGCGCCTGAAAGCAAACGCCGATAAAAATCGTACCAACCATACATTGTCCTTTTCGAATCGGCAAAGATTCTAATAGTCTAAATCACGAGAATTTCGCCTTATCTTTAATTCTTTTTAGTCCGCTAATTCTGAATATCAACACACGGTTAAAAATCTGCCAATTTATCTTACTTTTCAAACGTGAGTCTGCTACTGAGGTCCGTCCGAAATTTTGCAGCAAGTACTCACTCTAGAGAGTAAACGCTTAACTTTATTCATACAAATTCTGAGCATTTGCTCGCAAGTTGAGTACGCTCAGAGACGAAGCAAGTGTTCAGAGACTGAGCAATAGCTCACCCACTTAATTCATACGAAACTGAGAAGGATCTCCTAAACTCGGAGCAAAGAGCAATTGCTTGCTTTTATTCATACTAGCCAACGTCCCAGGTTGCCTTCTGGTATCTCTACTAACCCTTCTGTCCCTTCTCGGATTCTCAGTAGAAGTTCTTATTGCGGCACAGATTTCCTCTCGATCTTGCTTTAATTTCTGTTTCATAAATAGGGGCGGATTTCAATGACCTGAAACATTGCCAAAAAATGATCAATAAAATACTCTTAAAAAGGCTTAAAAATGACCTACAAACAAAGAAAAGTAACGTAACAAATTTATAAAAAACGCTTTAAATGAACAACTCAAGCTGTTGGATATGTTGCTGATGTAATCGAGGTTGCTTCCTTTTGTTCAAGTGAACTATGTTGGCAAATTTTGGTTTGGCCTGTTCTGTAAAATAAAATCTTTGCTTTTATTTATGGCCAAATATGCAGAACTGTCAAAGGCGCCGATAGTCGTCACATGAACCGTAATTACATAGCACTCACAACAGCTGACATAATATGTGGCGAATAAATCGAATAGGCTACTCAGGATCTCTGTGGTAAACATATGTTATAACTTGTAAATATTGTTTGAAGCAAGTACCATTAAAATTATATTCAAATCGATGAAATCAGTGAAAAATGAATGCAAAATTATGTTAAAAGGAAACAAATAACTATAGTCGAAATCGACGGAAATTGCAAAAAAAACAACTAAAAATGGATCATTTCTTGTCATCACATAAAATGAATTTCTATAATAAACAGCATTGTCCTAAAGTGAAAAGAAATAAAAGACATTTCATTAAAATCCACCCCTATTCATAAGACGAACGGTATTTTTAAGAATCTCGCTTTTAGTCAACCTTTCTCCACTGTCATTCTTTGCATAAACATTCAGAGCATGGATTGCAGCAATATTCATGTTGTCAGCGTCGGTCATAAATTTAACCACGAGTGATCGTGCGGATTATTGTAATCGAAGATATTTCCGGCGCTTATCGCTAGCGCAGCAGTTATTAGTCATATTTCGTCATAATTCAATAGCTGGGGGCCTTCAACGAAAGGTACTGAAAAGTCCACGCCAAAAGTTAGTCAAATCCCACTGTAAACAGCGAATGAATGAAGCGACCACTGAAGGGTTAAGTATTTTTTCTCTCTAGCCTATTGTTCTCAAGCATCGCAAACCAATTACGGATGAACCTGGACGCTCGTAAGGACTGAAAGAGTGCTCCATCTCAAAGAACGCGTTCTATTTTAGACACATTAACACGTACATCAAATTTTATTTTCTTGTAGTAAAATTAAAAATGTTTTTTAAAGGTTTGTAAATTCTAGAAAAGGTCAATACTATTTTTGTTTGGCAATTTAAACAAATGGTTTGTGGATACTTTTAGTCCCCGTGCGACTAAAAGATTAACAATTAAGCTTGTGGTTCAACTATTTTTCTTTAAAAAATTAAATGGGATACGCTGGCTTTTATAACAGATCATTAATAGTAGTTTTTTGTATTCCAGCATTACAAAAGAACCTTTTCTGTTGCAAGAAATCGTTCACAATCGGGCATTTTACGGCACAAATGACTTTTTAGATTTTATGTCATGAATGATTGAGTCATCACACATTCAGCCAATCGTAGAGAGAGAATCAGGGGGAGGTAGAGCTATAAACTAAGATTTTGCTATTAGTTTACAATGTTAAGCTTTATAGCAAGAGTACATATTTTGAAAACGAGCTACTTTAGGAGAGAGTTTTAAAATTTGTACAAATGTAATAAAGCAACATTATAAACGAGTTGCATACTACCTTTTTTGTATGAGAGCATTGTACATTTATAATAGAATCAAAATTAATTTTGCGAAACAACTTCCCTGTGACAACTCGGGTATTTTACATCGTGCGAGTAAACGGTGGTCGGCTGTTCCGCTTAGCTCTACCTCCCCCCGATTCTCTCACTACGATTTCCTGAATGTGTGATGACGCAATCATGCGTGACATAAAATCTAATACGTCGTCATTTGTGCCGTAAAGTGCCCGATTATGAACGATTTCTTGCAACAGAAAAGGTTATTTTATAATGCTGGAATACAAAAAAAATACAAAAGTGTTGAAACTGTTTTAAAAGCCTCATTTAAGTTCAAAATGAATGTCTTAAATTCAAAATATTTCTGATCTGTTTTCTTCTTTACAATGGTAACCTGCCACCAGAAGCATCGAAAGATTAAATCTCGGAGTAAGAATATAGGACAGCCAGCCACTGCTCCCTAACAAATCTAAGTCGTCTAACACATTCCCACCATGACGTCTCCAGGTGGACGCCGAGGGCCAAACCGCGTTGCACCACGCGGCCGCCGCCAACCACCTCTCTTGCGCGCGCCTGCTGCTGGCGGCCGGCACCGACCTGCACGCGCGGAGCCACAACGGCCTCACGGCTTTGCACCTGGCGGGGACGGACGTCGTTCGCCGCCTGCTCCCGCCCCACGTGCGCTCGCCCATCGACGACATGGCCGGGCCCTTCGAGGTCGCCTCTCGCTTCGGGGCTGCTGCGACCGCGCGGCCGCTGTCGTGGCCCTGATTCCTTTGATCGGAGACGTGATGTAGCCCGCCCGCCCGAGTACTTGGCTCAATCTTGACATCCGGCGCCGCGGCGACGGACTCCGCTCGCGCTGCTACACAAACGCAACGGGAGGGGACTTAAAATGACTACGAGCGAACCAAGGCTGCCTCGCGACTGTTGTAAAGGTTATATTTTTACTTACGAGAGGAGTACTAGAGGTGACCATTTTGCATCGGCGCAAGTCAGACATGTTTGCTTTTGTTGGCACCTCTACCGTTCTCAAAGGAAAACAAATGACGTACCTTCGCTTTGCGAATTTGAATCTACAATAAAATAATAATTTTTATGCTTAAACTTGTTTGATTCCTTTGCTAAACCATAATTTCTAAAATAGTCGTTTTAAGGGGTGTTTTGGTATTCTTGCTGCGAATTAGTTAAATTTTAAAGTTTTAGGTTTAACAACAACTCTCGGTTATGCCTCCTAACGAAAATGTCGCTTTTGTGCAATAAATTAATCATTTTATAAAATTTCCGGTTAAATTAGTTTTTTCTATTCTACCCTTGTTACGTAATTTGTTGTTTACTGTCCACGACCAACTATATTGTAGTAGTGGTGAATGTTTAAAGATGTTATAAATAAATGCATTCATATAAATTTGAAATCTTTAAATTAACCACTTTGTTTTCGTTTCGTAATGCTGTTTTCCCACTGTTTGAATTTTACTCATTTGCTCATGGGTATGAGGAAAGCTTTCACTTAATGACAGGAACCAAAGTAAATGCCTCGAATAAGAATGGATACGGAAATTCTTCTACGGCAACAGAAGTTATCTTCCTTTGCTGGATGTCCCAGTTCAAACATAAAGCGCAGGGAATACTTGCTGGATTGCCTTTCTTCACTTTGGAACTTACTGCGAATAAAGATGGTTATTCTTTCAGGGTAAGGCCAGCTATACTTCCAGTGTACATCATTAATACAAAGATATTTAAAAAGATGTCCTTGTTTAGTTACGATCTTAATATTGAAAGGGGTCTCTTTATCAGGATAAAGCCAAGCAATCTGAAAAATGTCAAGTCATTTGTTTTAGCCAAATTCGTCAAATACACTTGTTTTAATGTAGGTAAGATTTCTTTAATGACGTTAATTCGCGGAAGTTCGTGGTAGTTCGTGGTACTTATTAATGGAGCTTGCACACCGATAACAATTGCAAAAAATTTTTCCTGTCTTGATTTCATTTACATTCTAATGAGATTAATGCGGAGAAAATTTTGTGAATAGACAGACTTTTTGCACAAACATTTGTTCTAAAATTGTACCTAGAAAGAAATATTAAGTAGGGATGTTGAAATTAAAGAAGTTAGCGGTACTTTAAATAAACAATAATTGTTTAGATTGTATATAATATAGTGATTTGTTTGGTTTTGTTGTATTTCCCCCTTCGGGGCATCTATAAATGTTTAGTCTGTTTGAAGATATTAAAGAAGGCGAGAACTAGAATTATAGTTTGTAAGTCTTAATTTAAAAGAAATAGAATTCAGGATTTGTGGGAGACACGGCAAAAAATATTTTCATGATCTTGAAAGGGAAGCAATAGGGTTCAACCAAGAACAGTATTTAATAAGGTCATAAACAATAAACAGTAAACTTTTTTAGTAAAAAATTGAATATACAGGAACGCTAACCCCTTCTCTACATTTTTTAAAATTTTCACATTCTGAAGCACTGTGAACTAGAAAGTGTGAGATTGATCTATGATGCGTATACAAAAATTCATTATATTGCAGTATAATTTTTCCACTAAATTGTGAAAAAGTTTAAATGTGTGTTCAGGTGAATCTTCTGAAAGGACTAGAGGAGCAAGGATTTAAGGTCACTCGTAAATATGATGCATGAAATATATTGACAGTTGTAAAAATTGCAATGTTCCATGTGTATTATAATTGTATGTGGTTTAACCTGTTGTAATGAATATATTAAAGTCTGTAATTTTGTTTATTCTATTGCAATATTTTTTACCTTAATTATATTGTATATTTTAGAGACGCTTTCAATTAATCATTAACTGCTCATGATCACCCCTACCCTCATACATATTCTGAAAGACAGGCATTTTACAGCTGCTGTCACATGCCTGAAGAAGTAAATTCTACCTCATACCTTAGCTCCCTGATAGAGTATGGTATCCGTCCTTACACCTTGTTCTCGATTCTATTTATTACGTACAACACTAGTATAAATTAAAAAAAAATAATTTAACAATTTTGTGCCTGCAATAACGGTTATTGATGGAATAAATTAAATACGAGTAGTGTGTTTTTAATCTTGATGTTTCAAGGTTGATATAAGTTATTGCAATCTGTTTAGTTATTTTGGCATTTTTGCTGATAGGTCTGTTTTTTGTAATTCAGAAATATCGTATATTAATATTTTTATTTCAATATAAATATGTAATTTTTCGTATTTATTATGAACACGTTGCGTAATCACGTAAGTAGAGTAAGTTATTAATTTCTTGGCCTAATTACACGAAGCATCATTAATCGAAGAGGAAAAATACAGGGAAACGGCTATTCTACAGAACAAGATGAATTTCATATAACCATCGATTTAAAAATAGCGGGTAGTGTTCAAAATCTCAGAAGTTAGTGGTGCTGAAAAGTTGCCATCGAAGCTTCCTTCGTAGATATTTAGATCGGTCCACTACGATGAAAATCCCCTACTGTTGGGACTTCAAACCTAGGACCTACTTATCAACGATACTGCAAAGGCAACAGAATTTTCGGTTAGATATCGCAGCTTATATATGCATATAGTGTGTGTGTGTGTGTGTGTGTGTGTGTGTGTGTGTGTGTGTTTGAAGTATAGTAGTATAGGATTGCTATTTTTCTTGGTTTGTGATCCTCAAACAAGTGTATATCGGAGTAAGAAAATAGAAAACCAATATTCAGTTTTAAATAAACTATATTTGTAATGTAATATAATGTAAGTGGCTCGCAAATTAAATTAGTTTCCGCTTTATTATTCTAAGGTATAATTAATATTAGTACATAGATTATACATTTCCCTACCTCGTCACAATTCGTGAAAAAGTCGCAGTTGAAAGACTGTCACCAAATGGTGAAGTGTACAATATGGCCTGTAAGTGCTCTTATCTCCTTGGACTGTTTGCGTAGTGGACTGTCTCAATAGCTTCTGCGATTTTAGTAACTGGGCTATTTCCAGAAGGGGCAGTTAATTCCGTGAACAGTCCAAAAATACTTTGTAATGTGTATTTTTTAATAACTCACAACGTATACATGAATAAATAACTTTTATTCATAGTTGAACAAAATAAAATATAAACGGTGGTTCAGATTCCAGACCACTAGAAAAGTGCACGGACTGTACTTCTCCCAATGTCACCCACGTTTTAACTTATTTTAAGGCATAAATAATACAATTAACGGTTAAACGTGACATGGATTAAAATTTTTCATCATTAAACAGAATTTGCTATAAACAAAATTAAATTGAAATATATAAAAAATTCTCAAAATTCTAAGTGATAATTTCCGAATACGCGTTGTAATAGGCTTTTTTATTATAAATTATAAACAAATTTATAATATATTTAATACATCAAGGAATGACTGAATAATGTTCCTTCATTTGTCTTTCCAATTTTTACAGAAATTGAATAAAAGTATTAGTAGATTGTGTTGGTACCCCTGACAAATACCCTTTACCCTTTAAAAGCGGTGAAAGTATCTCTCTCCTAATCAGTTGTGCCAGCGGAGGTACGGCAGCCGCGTTTTGTGTGAGAAGAAAGTGCGTGGAAGAATTCTCGATTTTCCTTTGCAATGGAAAACGAAAGCTTGTGGAAAAGGGTAAGTGAAAATCTTTTTATATAAGTGTATTAATTATTTACATTAAGTTTTAAACGGGATTGGTTGTATTTGATCAGCACACTGTAGCTATTTTCTCTACGAAGCAAAACTTTTATGAATTAAACACAGTACATACGCGATAACCTGATTAAAATGTTTGTCCGAATGCTAATGTTTCGAGTGTTGACGCAGCAGAACGTTCGATAGTATACTTCACGAACACTTACTCGTTAAGCTGAAAAACATTTGTCTTCAAACGTTATGTGCGCCTTGTGGAGTGTTCTTCAGGGGTGATGAGGAAACTTATTTGTACTGTCAAAACCGAGAGCTGTCTCGTGCTCTTCAGGACTGTTCTCAGTGTTGTGGTTGCCACAGCATTTCATTGATTACTACTTACTTGAACACTAGCTTTGAGCTACGGTGTGCTAGATGGAAGTCTTTCAACATATCTCCTGAAAATTAATAAATTATTCAGAAATGGTTTTTAATGCAAATTGCGTAAAAGTAAATTTAAAAAGGTTCATTGAACATAATTGTCCAATAACCTTCTCTAATGACCCAGGGGACGTAATTTGTTCTAAACTTGAATTACGCTAGTCTCCTTGATACGCCATTAGATTAGCTATTAAATTAACATTATTTAAATTTCATTAGGGTTGTCAACTCTCGAATCTTCGCGGCGCTATTAATCATAGGTGTTAGTGTTAACAATAGTTACATTTGTAGAATGGGATTTATACTAACCCATCCATCACCTTATTAATTGCTTTAATTCGTAACGAGAACTAGTATTTACTTTTTAGTACACATATGTTACGTTTTCGCGAATAAGCGAAGAGTAACATCTATAAATTCAACAATAGGCTAAACAAGTTTATATAACAATGGTATATTAAATAATTTGAAATTTTATTAATTTTTAAATATTCTGATGTGATAGTCATACTTTTCCATTACTCATGTGAACTTAAAACTATTTCATTCGTCTCACAAAATGAAGGAAAGTTTGGCTTCCCACTCGACTGGCGAGAATTCTGAAACTGCGACATTTTAATCTCTTGCCCTAGCCAGTGAACCCACTCATGTTAATGCATTTTCTTACTGATGTTATTGCTTATTATTGCCTTCAATACGGAGCTCGACATACACTGTAGAACTTGCATGGATCGAGAAGATCGTAGTGAAGAAGGAAATAAGGAAACAGTCGAATGATGTAATATGTTCTCTTATCGAGGGAGTTATGAAATGACAGTGAAGTTTATCGATTCAGATTTACTTTCTAATTAGCAGGATTAAGATGGGTAAAAAATAAAATAATTAACCACGGGCATTAACTGGTTCTAATGATCTCCGGCAGCAGAATACTATCGCGCTTTTGGTCGCTGCTGGATCATTGGCACCCTAACACCTCTGGCGCATAACTAGCCCTTAATTTAGCCTTAAATTTTGTGTGGTTTCATATTTTGGAATTGAGTGTAATTTCCTAGATGGGCGCGCTAGCTTTAGAGTCAGCAGCGCCCATGATTTTGGAAAATCCAAAAGAGCCTACAATTCGGAATTACCCTCTAATTTTGGATATGATTTCGTTGAGATTGGTTTCTGTGCGCTGCTGGCTTTGGACGTCTGCATATAGTGCGATATTTTAACTGTGCACCTGAACCCTGTCTTCACATTGGCATTATGTCACTGCATTTCGTGTCTTTCTCGGCGTGCCGCTAGATGTAGTGTGATCGCGACTGTATTAACCACTACTTGATACGTCTCAACATCTAGCTGTACGACCGAGAAAGACGCAATGACATAATGTTAATGTGGAGACAGGGCTCAGGTGCACAGTTAAAATATCGCACTATATGCAGACACTCAAAGCCAGCAGCGCACAGAAGCCAATCTCAACCAACTATGTACACTCTTGGAAACAAAATTTCGCGTCGAAAATGCCTTGGCGCGATAGGTTGATGGCTCTGGACATCCCTGCTTTCCGACAGCTCTATCTACCGTTTATTTCCGAAACTACTTTCTGTAGATCGTGCTATGAAGATTTAATTTATCTTATTGGAGAGAGTTGAAAATATTTTAACATCCATTGAGAGCAAAATAGTTGTAGCACTGAGGAAAAAAGACTTTCGTGATTCCTGCCAGTAAAACTCAACTGACATAAATTTTTGTAAACGTAATGTTTCTTTCAAGTTTCGTTAAAATAAAATGTGTTAGTATAAGAGGAGCGGGACAGGGGGGGAAATGGCTCAGTATCACAGTGCTGTTCTAGCACTCGTGAAGTTGTGGGTTCGGTTCCCACCCTACATAGATATTTTCTCCATTCTACAGTGCAATAAAATCCACTAAATTATAACATTTTACATTTGTTGAGACAATTTTATGCATAAAACGGTGAAAATTATCTGTCGCGAAGAAGGCGAATATTTCAATTGTGAAGAAATTAGAAAATTGATCCATTGTATTAAAAATTAAAAATTGTGCATTATGTAGTGTGGAGATAACAATAATATATGTTAGTCCTGTACCGCTCGAGCATTTTTATAACGATTTAGTTATCGCAGCGGTGTTTGGACCGCCCGTAACGTTTTGGAGATTTCTAAAAGATTTCAGCCAGCATGAGCAGGACCAATAACACCAAAACATTACATATATATTTTTTATTTGGAAACTAAGAAAAAGTCCCCAACTCACGTGGAGCAATCACAATATGTAAAAATTAAATGTTGGCCAATAACACTTAATTCAGGGGTCTAGTTTGAATATGGGACTTCTCCATTCCAGTCTGTTTTGAGAAAAACAAAAAATGTCATATCATTTGTTTAAAACATTCTGATGCTAAATATTTGGGATTAATTCCCTTGGATAGTGAAAGTCATTAGGAATGTCTAGTCATTAGGAATGTCTAGTCATTGGGAATGTCTAGTCATTGGGAATGTCTAGTCATTGGGAATGTCTAGTCATTGGGAATGTCTAGTCATTGGGAATGTCTAGTCATTGGGAATGTCTAGTCATTGGGAATGTCTAGTCATTGGGAATGTCTAGTCATTGGGAATGTCTAGTCATTGGGAATGTCTAGTCATTGGGAATGTCTAGTCATTGGGAATGTCTAGTCATTGGGAATGTCTAGTCATTGGGAATGTCTAGTCATTGGGAGTGTCTAGTCATTGGGAGTGTCTAGTCATTGGGAGTGTCTAGGCATTGGGAGTGTCTAGGCATTGGGAGTGTCTAGGCATTGGGAGTGTCTAGGCATTGGGAGTGTCTAGGCATTGGGAGTGTCTAGGCATTGGGAGTGTCTAGGCATTGGGAGTGTCTAGGCATTGGGAGTGTCTAGGCATTGGGAGTGTCTAGGCGTTGGGAGTGTCTAGGCGTTGGGAGTGTCTAGGCGTTGGGAGTGTCTAGGCGTTGGGAGTGTCTAGGCGTTGGGAGTGTCTAGGCGTTGGGAGTGTCTGGGCGTTGGGAGTGTCTGGGCGTTGGGAGTGTCTGGGCGTTGGGAGTGTCTGGGCGTTGGGAGGGTCTGGGCGTTGGGAGGGTCTGGGCGTTGGGAGGGTCTGGGCGTTGGGAGGGTCTGGGCGTTGGGAGGGTCTGGGCGTTGGGAGGGTCTGGGCGTTGGGAGGGTCTGGGCGTTGGGAGGGTCTGGGCGTTGGGGGGGTCTGGGCGTTGGGGGGGTCTGGGCGTTGGGGGGGTCTGGGCGTTGGGGGGGTCTGGGCGTTGGGGGGGTCTGGGCGTTGGGGGGGTCTGGGCGTTGGGGGGGTCTGGGCGTTGGGGGGGTCTGGGCGTTGGGGGGGTCTGGGCGTTGGGGGGGTCTGGGCGTTGGGGGGGTCTGGGCGTTGGGGGGGTCTGGGCGTTGGGGGGGTCTGGGCGTTGGGGGGGTCTGGGCGTTGGGGGGGTCTGGGCGTTGGGGGGGTCTGGGCGTTGGGGGGGTCTGGGCGTTGGGGGGGTCTGGGCGTTGGGGGGGTCTGGGCGTTGGGGGGGTCTGGGCGTTGGGGGGGTCTGGGCGTTGGGGGGGTCTGGGCGTTGGGGGGGTCTGGGCGTTGGGGGGGTCTGGGCGTTGGGGGGGTCTGGGCGTTGGGGGGGTCTGGGCGTTGGGGGGGTCTGGGCGTTGGGGGGGTCTGGGCGTTGGGGGGGTCTGGGCGTTGGGGGCGTCTGGGCGTTGGGGGGGTCTGGGCGTTGGGGGGGTCTGGGCGTTGGGGGGGTCTGGGCGTTGGGGGGGTCTGGGCGTTGGGGGGGTCTGGGCGTTGGGGGGGTCTGGGCGTTGGGGGCGTCTGGGCGTTGGGGGCGTCTGGGCGTTGGGGGCGTCTGGGCGTTGGGGGCGTCTGGGCGTTGGGGGCGTCTGGGCGTTGGGGGCGTCTGGGCGTTGGGGGCGTCTGGGCGTTGGGGGCGTCTGGGCGTTGGGGGCGTCTGGGCGTTGGGGGCGTCTGGGCGTTGGGGGCGTCTGGGCGTTGGGGGCGTCTGGGCGTTGGGGGCGTCTGGGCGTTGGGGGCGTCTGGGCGTTGGGGGCGTCTGGGCGTTGGGGGCGTCTGGGCGTTGGGGGCGTCTGGGCGTTGGGGGCGTCTGGGCGTTGGGGGCGTCTGGGCGTTGGGGGCGTCTGGGCGTTGGGGGCGTCTGGGCGTTGGGGGCGTCTGGGCGTTGGGGGCGTCTGGGCGTTGGGGGCGTCTGGGCGTTGGGGGCGTCTGGGCGTTGGGGGCGTCTGGGCGTTGGGGGCGTCTGGGCGTTGGGGGCGTCTGGGCGTTGGGGGCGTCTGGGCGTTGGGGGCGTCTGGGCGTTGGGGGCGTCTGGGCGTTGGGGGCGTCTGGGCGTTGGGGGCGTCTGGGCGTTGGGGGCGTCTGGGCGTTGGGGGCGTCTGGGCGTTGGGGGCGTCTGGGCGTTGGGGGCGTCTGGGCGTTGGGGGCGTCTGGGCGTTGGGGGCGTCTGGGCGTTGGGGGCGTCTGGGCGTTGGGGGCGTCTGGGCGTTGGGGGCGTCTGGGCATTACGAAGAAAGTTGAGCTAAAAATTTAAAGAAGTCTAATTTTGCAATTTCATTTACGTATTTTTGTAATTTAATTTTATTTTTTTTTTGCGTTGGCCAGTGTTAAGAAGGCGCGCGACAAGTGTTAAGACTGGTACTGCAAATTGCTCCTGAACTATTGAATGCAATCACAGTCCACACACGAAATTTAAAAAAATGCCCTATGTGATAAGTATATATGTCCCTAATAATACCTGGGCACTGTCACTGGCTAAACTCAGTTGACAGATTTTTCAGGCAAATGTGTTCATAAATCGATCCAAATACCGCCCGCGTGCGCTAAGCATAGGTAAATCAAGAAGAAAATGATCACTAATGTATTGCTCTATTATTTTTACTTTTACAAAAATATAATGATTTTTATCTCGTAGAGCGCCAAAACTGACCATGAAAATGCGCTTGTAAAATTATAAAATCACCATCAACAGGAAGACACGAAAAGATACATCAGGAAGGCAATCACGCATCAAGAAAGAATTCTAGCTTCTCGAATTCATTTCCAATTTGTTCATTAGGATAAGTTCAATTGTTGTGGGGCAAAAGTATATTCAAAATTTAAACTAAAACAAACCTTATTTTTTTGCTGGGGGATGCACAAACTACATTATTCTGTTTATTTGTTATCTGTTCAACAGTTGTGTTCAACAGGGAGTCTCATCAACTAAGGGCCATCCCCATAACTTCTAAACGGTTCACGATATCGAAATGTAGTTTTCGCCCAACAATGTGAAATCATGAGGCAAGTAATGTGCCTTAGGAATATTCTTCAAAATATTGTTACTTTTCCGAGAAAATTAATCATCTTTAATTTTTTAAATGGAACCAAGTATGTATCTCACTAGCAATAGATGTATCATAAATAAACGAATGCAATGATGTAACACATGTTAATGCTTTGATAGTATTTTGAGAAGAAAATTATACTTTCCGCCATGTGATTTTAAATTAAATATATAAGATTTCAACTGTAAATATACAACCCTTTCAACTGTCTCCTTTTGGGAAGGTTGCCTTCGTGGTGCGGGCACTTTTACGGGGAGAGGCCGCGATGGTCACGTTCGCCAAAAGCGACAGTTGCGACGGCAGCTACAGAACAAATTGCACGTTTAATTTAAAATCTCAGTCCATAAAGTATAATTTTATGCACAAAACACAATCAAAATATTAGCAATGTTACAGCGTTGCATTCTTCTTTTTAAGATCTATCTATTGATAGTGAGAGAAATACATGGTTCCATTTAAAAATCAAAGATGATTAAATTTGTCAAAAACTAAAAATATTTCAAACGATATCTCTCCGCCATATTACTTGCCGCATGATTTCGCATAGTTGAGCGAAAATGTAAGCCGATATCGGGAACCGTTTAGAAGTTATGAGGGTTGCCCATAGTTGGTAGGAATACCTGTACGCAAGCAATATATATGTATTTCAAAAATTCGTGTTTTAAATCTGTTCGATAGAGGACATGCCATGTAACAACATTATTTGTAATTATCGAAATATGTTGGAGGCATTTCAAACGTTCCGAAATTTGGCCCAATAATATTTATGTAACTACATATAGTTACAAAAGTGCTTGTTTGGCTCATTGGTAGAATAGTTTCTTCCTGAACTCTATGCAGCAGGATCGAATCCAGTGCGTGTCTATTTCTTTTTTGTTGTTTTTTTCTTATCCGTGATTTTTTTGTCAAATGAACTGTATTACAGTACTCTCTCTATTGTGTAAATAAAGCATTCTTTTGATTTTAAAACAAAATAACTCTGAAAAGGGCTCTTTATCTTTCTATGAATATTTGTTTTTAATTCTCCAAATTACATATTTGTTAAAATTTTAGTCTATTTTTTACAGTAATTGTTTATTTATATCTTATTCTAGAAAATGTAAGGAATACATTAATAAGGAATCCAAAACCCCCCAGATTCTACGACCATTCTCATCCTACGTGGGAGAGAATCCACAAGTCTCGCCGCATAGTTTTCACTGTGAGCGACCTCCTCCCAGGCTTCATGGATTATTTGCCAGAGCGCATCGGCATTGTTAGGTTCCGGATCAGGCCAGTTTTCGGCCATGGTGCGTTTGTCTCTGCCCAAACATTTTCAATAGGGTTCAGATCTGGTGCACATGATGGCCAGTCAACAACTTGAATATCTTGTTTCTCCGCAAAAAACGATTGAACCAAAACCGACTTATGAATCGGTGATTGGTCCTGTTGGAATTGAACTATCCCCACAGGATGCAATTGCCTTACTGATGGAATCATGAATCTCTCAGTATGTGGATGTACTGAGGAGCATTTAAGTGGTCTTGGATTCTATGGATCATTACAATTCCACGAGATGACATCCAGCCCCAAACTGCTACTGAGAAACGACCTGACCTGGGGACTTGCTTTACGTACCGAGAATCATAGCGGCTTCCTTGGGACCTGAAAACGCGAACGGGTCCATCATTTGCGGAGGAGAATATACTCTCATCAGAGAAAATGACATCAGCCCAGTCTCGATGTAAATTTTCCTCCGCAAATGCCAGCCGATAGAGCTTGTGTTCTTCTGTCAGCTTCGGTTTTCGAGCTGCACTTCTGGATCGCAGACCAGCCTCCGAAAGTCTGTTGCGTATTGTTCTGGAGCATCCAGGAATTCTGGTGGTTCATTGCAGTTGTGAAGTAGTTTGAAAAGGGTTTTCCATCGCTGCTTGTATCGAAACTTCATCTTGGTCAGCATCTGAAATACGCCAAAGTTCCAAGTTTCCTCCCGGATTCTCCCGTCTCTCGATAACGTTTAAGCCAGTATTGCGCTGTTCTTGTCCCAACGCCATACCGACTCGCCGCCTCTGAAACAGAGAGGTGACCCTCTTCTACTAATGCGATAACTCGCTCTCGTGTGGCTTGGCTATGGTGAGCCATGTCGAATAATGAATGCGGAGTAGTTCAATTTGCTTAGCCGCAATTTTCTTTTCTTACCTAGTCGCAACGCTGCAGAGCCCCTTATCTCTTTTTGACCTGCAGTCGAAAACACGGAAGTGCTGCGAAGGTCAGATTCAAGTCGGTAGTACCGTGAGGCTTACGAGAGAAAATCGATAATCTCTCTCAACAAAAGAAATGAGTTTGTTCCACTGTCTTATGAACGAGAATATTGTATCAAGTAAAATGACATCGCTAATATGGCTAATTGGCAGTCTGATGTTCAACTAGAAGCAGTCATATTTTGCGTTAATTTTTGGTAGAAATTGTTTTTGAAATGAAAAAAATCGCTATTCTCTGCCATTATTTGTTATTTACAATCTGTATTATATTTTTTGTGCATAAAAAACGTTCAATAAACACAATGGATTTCTATTTACATCTGAAATAGAGTTTGTATGATATTGTAATGAACTATGGGAATATTTTCCCTTCAAAATTCGTTTTCAGCAAATTGTATTTTGAATTCTTTTTACTTCACAGCTACGAAATCTCAATACCGACATAACAAAGGCCTCCCACATGAAGGCAAGGGATCTCAGAAATATTCATCATCAGAATCAATGAGCCACATTTATCATCAAAACCGTTTTATTTACTTCAGTGTAGACATTGGATTTCAAAGCCTTGTCTCACTAAGAATTATTGTAATTACAGAACATCAACAGTTCCATCATCTTTATTCACATTATATATCAATAGCATAAGGGAGTCTCTGCACAGAATTTTTTAAATTTATTTATATATCGTTGTATAGTAGAAATAAAAGTTATATCAAAGCAAACAAGAGATGTCCAAACGGGATTTAATGAATTATTTACAGATACAAACACAAGTCACATTTTCTAGTCAGTATATCACTATAATTTTGTGATATTTTTAAACGAATTGTCTTTACGAGCTTTTAGGAGTTCCATTTCATGGTTTTATTCGAGTAAAAATGAAAATAATACGCAATATTTTAACGTTCTTTTTATTCGCAATTTAAGATTATTGTCTATAAGATTATAGAAGCCTATTTTATTTTGGTCTCCTACGAGTATTACCGCTTTTTGAGAATTGCTGGTTTGCATTCCTTATTCGCAATCGAGAATTTTGCTTAAATTATGCATAACATTGACACGACATATATAGCATGTTGTAATTTAGTGGATTTTATGGCACTGTAGAATAAATAAAATATCTACTTAGACTGGGAACCGAACCCGCAACTTCACGAGTTCTAGAACACCACTTCGACACTGAGCCATTCTTTTGCCCTTCTAATACACCTCTTATAACAACACATTTTATATTAACGAAACTTTAAAGCAAAATAACGTTTACCAAAGTTGTCAGTTGTTTTACTGGCAGGAATCACGAAAGTCTTTTTCTTCTGTACTGTTACTATTTAGCTCTCAACGGTCATTGAAGTATTTTATACTCTCTCCAATAAAATAAATTTAATTATAGTTTAACTACAGAACGTAGTTTCGAAAATAAACGTTAGATAGCGCTGTCGGCAAGCAGGGATGTCCAGCGCCATCAACCTCTCGGGCCAAGGCATTTTCGACGCGAAATTTTATGTTTCCAAGAGTGTACATCCAAAATTAGAGGCTAATAACACTGTAACTGACTGTTGGCAGCTGTACGGCTGGCTGGGCCCGCGCGCGCCCGTGGCGCCGTCAGGCGTCGCGCTGGTGGAGGCCGCGCGGAGGGGCGACGCGCGCGCCGTAAGGGCGCAGCTGGCGGCGGGCGTCCACCCCGACGAGGCGCGCTCCGTCAACCGCCAGACGCCGCTCTACCTGGCGGCGGACCTGGGCCACGCGGAGGTGGCGGAGGCGCTGCTCGCCGCGGGCGCCGACCCCCTCTTCGATGACGCGGGCGCCACCCCGCTCCTCCGAGCTGCCTTCCGAGGGCATCACGGGATCATCGATCTCATGGCGGCTGCGCGGCCGGAGGCGGTGAGTGCCCCATCTGTTGCGCGTGGATGCTCGGTGTTTTGATTTGATGGTTCCGTGCGTGTCGACTACTAAAGTCGTTAGTTCCGAAAGTGTAATGCGGGCAGTGGCGGTGATCTTCCCCCGCTGGATGGCGAGATCCGGCGCCGACCCACCGTTGACTGACACCGGTGGGTTTTTCTCTAACCAGGCTTTCCCCACTAGCGGGGCACCGCCCCCAGCCGGGACAAACTAAACCCCGGACCGGTCTGCGGCATGTGGGGTAGTGTAATGCATGCACGTGTGTGTAAGTAAGGGTGAGGATAGAACAAGGAAGGGGAAGGAAAGATTACCCGCGGTTATGGTGCTGCTCCGGCATTTGCCTGGTATTATTCGAAGAAACCACGAAAAACTATCGATCAGAGCAACCGGTCGCGAGTGACGGTTCGGTTGGAATTTTTTTAATCTAACAATTAAGCACAAGGGAAAATGTAGGATGGGGGTACAACTCTTGTTTTGGCAACACGTAAAATGCCTTCGACGCCCCTTTCCACCCCCTTCACTTTTCCGCCCCCCGGCCGTGTGCCGTCAGATTTCCGACTGGAAGAATGTGGCTAATTTTAGTAGAAGAAAGAGAAAGCTCTTATTCTGGCTTTATTATTCTAAGTGTTGCATATACTCCACTGAAAAGTAAATGCTTCTTAGCTAATAGTAGTCTTTTTGAGCGTTCACTCCAAAGCCAGTTTGTCTTTTTAAGAAAAAATCGATAATTTTCATTAATAATTTTCAATAAATTAATTTACCATGTATATTTTATTAATATTTTTATTAATTTTATTAAACTTTTCTATAATGCACAATTCTGTAATATTATAAAATTATGAGTTTGAGAATAATGAGTTTGGCAGTAATTTATCCGGTTTGATTCCTCTGCGCCTAATATCATTAAACAATTATTACGTTGCTGGTAATAAATCGATACGTCATAACTTTCGTTACATCTTAAAACTTAGTTTTTTTTCTTACGCACACTGCACAGAATCCACTTACAGAATTTTTGTTTCCCGCTCATGTTACTGCCCACCCTGCAGGGGCAAAAGATTCGGGCGTGCCGCATACCTGCCCGCCTTTTGAATGGGAAAAAGTCATAAACAGAACATTTGCGGTTGTCAAATTGCCAAAACAAATAGTGTTTCCAGACATGGGTTGCGAGTTGGAATAGGGGTTATGGGTAGAAGGTGATGATTTCTTGTTAAAGTAATTAATTTGTTGAAATCCCAGAGTTTAATGCACTCAACTCAACTCGACTCTAATTTCGGATCTTCTGAATTTTCAGCCTGACATTTAAAATGTAAACAAACAAGTTTTTTTACATCAATAACTTTAATCATTTCAATGAATTACTTTTAAAGACATTCTAATTATAAAGTTAACCGTTCTTCTAATATCTTCATTTCGATCAGCCCTTTCCAAAGTTTTATGTCAAATTAAAGTGAAGTAATGTCCTCTCTAAGATGATTTTGTTTCCTTCTAAATCACTAAGATACATGCTAGACATTAAAAATTACTAACCGAATTATTTTAAACTAAATATACCTTGCATATCGCGTTTATCGACGTATATGCGATGGGTCCACTTGATATAACAATTTCTCCCGCAAACAAAATAGCCGCGCAAAGGGAACCAATGAGAGCATCGACAGGACTTTTTGCACTTCATGTGTACATTGTTTACGAAAGTCCATGGTAAAAAGTTTTAACAAAACGGTCTCATCTTTTATGAAATGTGTTATATTAATATTCTAGTAAGAACTTAATATAGCTGCAGTTTCACATGCAATTAGAAATAGTTCCAATAAGTGTTCATAAAATGGTTGACTCTTTAAATTTCTTGTACAAGTGCACTTGCTACGTAACATTTTATTTTCAGGTCAGGCATTACTCGGCAACAAGAAGTTTTCTTAGAATTAGAGTTCACTTCGGTGGGGTATGGTCACCTTGCTATAAAAGTAATTAACAAAATATGCGGTCATTTTTTTCTTACGTTAGTTTCTAATGTTACTATTTTTGCAAGTTAAATTAAAATACCTTAATTTATTTTTGAAATGCAAAATAAACTAACATACCTTGATTTTTAGTTTTATTTTGGATAGAGATGAAGTTGTTTTCACGCTAATGTCTCCGTTCACTTTCTTCTGTGTCACTTTTTAATCGCGTACGAGATAAATAAAACTTCGTACTTTTGGTATGGAAGCTCGAAATCGCTTAATGGCCTTAGTAACACTATAAAAAATAGAACAGCATACAATTTCCGTATACGTATACCTTGTTTTGTGCAGAACATTAAAATCTTAAAAGACGGAAAACTCGCTTCGGATTGCCCTTTCTTGCTGAGAAATCTAGTGCTTCTGCCGCATTGTTGAAAAATCGAAAATAATTTTTTAACAAGTATTACTAATACAATTCTTGAAATTCTCTTCAATCTGGAGAAGCAGAAGCAGGATTGTGACTCTTCCGTTCCTTCCTAAGAGTGGATTCGTGTGTTGCTTTGCCACATGTGATCTCGTCCATAAATTGTGAACGCTGAACAGTTGACCTGTAAGCCGTGACGTGGTTCACGAAACGTAACCCCCCATGGTTTTACTACGTCCATGAATCACGCGTGGGTCAGATGTTTACAATTTCATCGGCAAATATGTTCACAGAACTCGCCGTAACTGCAGATTTTGGTATAGAGGACTTGCTAAGACAGTCATAGAATTTAGAAATGCGTCGAGACATGCGGAAAATATTTTAATTTTTGATAAGGTTACAATAAAACTTTGACAGGAGCGTTTGGACATGCGGAGATATTTTAATGTTTTCATAGGGACAGGGTACGTGTTATCTCCAGTGGTGTGA